>CP137671.1:3553462-3861179 GCA_037976565.1 Mesocentrotus franciscanus
TTAAATGGATACCTAGTGGAGTTTATTCCTTGAACCCTTTGAGCTCTTAGGGCAGCTGGGCTAAAGCCAGTAACAATTATACTCTGTAGGCGCATTGAGCACCCTGAGATGGATACGTGCGCAATATAAATGTAGCTGTTATTATTATCATTACTATCATAAACAAAAATAAAATAATGGATTCTAGTGCAATTACTCCTGACTCCAATTCAATTACATATTCTCAATGATATTAACTGACAAATAGTCCCGGATAATTATTTTTTATTATTGGGGTAATAGCATTTTGGGGTAAGTTTCATAAGTGTGTATCAGAAGATAAATAGATTGTCTTGGGTCGTTGCCTAAAGGTAAAAGTTCAGATGTAACTGTTTTGTATAGAACAATACCCTCCCCACCCCAAACAAAATTACCTCTGATTCTAAGCAGCGCTTGGTTGCTTTCAATATGAGGTCCGTTTTCTGGGATACCGACACAGCTATAGTACGCCTGATCAGGGGTTCATCTCTTCGATGACGTAGTTAGATATATCACGGGTGTCAGGCACCTTTTTCCCATCTCTCCACCAGTCAAAGTGCTGAACATCTTGGAATTCACAGTTCAATACTACCATCTCTGATATACCTACAGTTTTATTTCTTGGGTGAGTCGTAACGGTTGGCACACCTAGTAAGCATGAAGAAAGAATTTCCCAGCGGTCATGAACTTGAGATAGATACAATGTACGCTCAATCACAGTTCTAATTCCTATTACAGAACTATGAATACAAATATAGACTATATATTAATTCTTTAAGATTGTATATTTCTTTCAAAAAATTATCATATAGAATATTAAATCAAACTCACAATAGTTTATACAAAAACACAAAGATATAATATGATACAAAAAAATGTTCATTGATAGCTATGAGTTATTTTCGTCAGTGCTGATTATCTTTTTGTATGCATTGTATCATTGTAAAATTATGAAACTTTTCTAATAATCAATAAACCATTTATCTAGGTATCTTGCTCTATAATCAAATAATTAAAAGAAAATCTTTGATATCGGAATATAAATAATCGAAAATGTGGCAATTCCTCACCTCTTTAAATATTGATTTAACTCGTTTTTAGAGTGCTATAACCAGAGACAAATTTGATCCATGGCTGAGGCATGACGCATAACAGTCGTAACAACAATCATTTCATGTAAGTGGCGTTTTTACTTAAACACCTGTCCTGATATTGTACACGCGAATGGAACCACGATTGCCCCAATGTATCCTGCAGATATTTCAATAACAGGCAAGAGATGGTTGAAATCTGATATGATTTGTATTTGGCAAACAGGCATTATTTAGTTTAGAACACATGTAGCTCATACCATCTTGTGTTTGGTAAATGTTGCACGTTGTTCCCGCGTAGAGCAATGAGCACGCACACCGTCGTTCAGCTGGTATGCAGGTACCTCCATTGAGACAAGGATTCGACGCACAGTAGCCTATTGAGAAAAACACATTGGTTCAGTGGTAGAGCAGTGATCTCCAAACCAAAAGGGCCTGGGTTCCAAGCCAAGTAAATGTGTGATTGCCCTTTGAAAGAGCAATAAGCCTCAATTACGAGTCCTCAGATAGGACTTAAGAACTTAGGTCCATTGATTGCTATATAGGTCACTTTGGAGATAGCACTTGTACACATGACCCCAAATATCCCCAGATCTCTTTACACATGTGCATTTTAGAATAATCACTGCCAAAGTGGTGGAGGTATTTCCTTTAATATATGATTACTTTCATGCCATTCTGATTCTGATTCTAGTTTACAATAGGTAACCTTCATTATCCAAACAACCCTTTCAGTTTTTATCATTTGATAGACAGAAAAAACAAGCAATGTAAATATTGTTCAAAACATGCCTTACGGCAAACTGTCTTTCAAGGTCTGCAAAACCTACCACTCTGACAATAGGTGCCAAACCATCCTCAGTGCAATTACAGGTGAAAGTTTAGATGATCAACGCATGTTCCTTCATTCGAACACGGTCCGGAATTACATTCATCAATATCTATTTGAGAAATGAAAGTTCAACAAAATGACTTGTTAAAGGGGTATATTTATTAAGTTCTTTATTTTCCATCCAGTCTCCACTCCGAAGGATTAACCACATTTCACATTTCACATCCAGATACAATACAGTGAGTAATATTATGTAACTTGGTTATGTCCTGAACAGTGTATATGTATATATAGTGATGCAGAATAAAAGACTAGCAGACTGTCTGACTCACATACCAAGGAGTGATGTCTCTTGGTGTATAAGTATCTTTGATATAACAACCAATGGCTCTGTATTATGTTTGTATTGATATATATATATATATATATGTATATATATATATATATACATATATACATGGGCGTAATTATACATCAAATTACTCTACGTATTTGTTATTGTTTGTTCCTAATTACAGAATTACAGAATACATACATAAATACACAAACATGAACAAACAAACAATACCTATTTCACAGGTGTAGCCCTCCCATCCTGAAGGGCAATCACAAGAGAAGGCGTCCAGGAGGTTGTTACACTCTGCACCATTTAGGCATTGGTTTGGAGAACATTCATTAACATCTGTGAAGTAATTCAATCAAGTACATTTTAACTCCTCAAAGAATTCTGCCATTCAAGATTGAGCGCTTATATCTCTCTTGTTGCTATATTACTATTCCTGACATTGGTTTTATTGAAAAGCCAGTTTATTACCCTATATGGGGCTAAGTAAAACATAAAATGTTGCAAACTGCAATGTTATTTTCAACAGTGAATTCTTCATTTGTTTTGAGGATGGATTGTGTTTTAAACGATGTTGAGGCGACCATTGTTGACAAAAAATAATGCATTTTGAAACATTTCACTTTTGACTTGGTCCCATATTCAGGTGTACTGTACATTCCATGATTAAAATGGGGCATCGATCATTGTAAAGGGGAATATTCAGGCGTTTCATCAAGTATGAAAACAAGAGAGGAATCAACACTCAAACTTGAATTGCAGAACTTGTTTTGAGAAGTTTTATTGTTGTACCGATTTCTAAAAGAGCATCATGCATTTCCCAAAACCGCCATCGGTGATATTTCTCCAAAACAAAATGAACACGCGTTTTTACTTCTAGCAGTTTTGTGAAACGATGCAAAGATACCCGACGACTGGGAGCAGTTTCTCCAGAGCGCAGTGAAGGAGAACATCCTCGTGTTCTTTACCTTTAATTTTTGTCCCGAAATCAATGGATGTGTGGGTTGCCTTGTGTCAGGTTATTGCTTTAGCCGAAAAAGCGATGGAATTGGGTAAATACAATTACTGAATTACAGCATTATGTTACGGCTACCTACATAGCTTACGTTGCTGTACTGACATTGCGATTGACAAATGGTTGTATTAGAATGATACCGATCTGGTGTCGGTCTCATTAGTGTGGCCCAGATATTACCTGTACTGGCCAAGGACTGGTCAGTTCGGAGTCAGTGTGAAGTCGGTTTAGAGTCGGTGTGAAGTCGGTTTGGTGGTGTGTGAATCGGTTTGGAGTCGGTGGGAAGTCGGTTTGGAGTCGGTGTGAATTGGTTTGGAGTCGGTGCTAGTCAGTTTGGAGTCAGTGGAAGTTGGTTTGGTGGTGTGACGGAGCTAATGGGGCTACTACAGCTATTGATTGAATGATTGAAAGGGTATTTATTATTATAAAAACACATGGCAGCTCAGCAGGTGATTTACATGGAATGTACATACATCATGCAAAGCAATAAAAGGTAAAATACGATACAGTTTGATTCATAATTTACAAGAGTATCAAACCCAATGTGTAGCAAAATAAACACATAGATGTACCAAAGAGAGAAACAGAGAGATAGAGAGAGGAAAAGAAAAGAGAAGAGAGGAGAAAGTGGTAGAGAAAGAGAAAGAAGGAAACTAAGGCTAAAGAAAAAGTTAAGAAGAAAAACATATTTAAGGAAAAGAAAGAGAGTAAATAGTAGACAGATTGAGGTATAAAGAGAGAGGAAGAAAGGCAAGAGAGATATATATACATATATACAGCGAGGACACGATAGATTATGAAAAAGGAAGAGAGAGAAAGTAATTGGAAGATATATAGAGGTTCACTACGTTACACCATGTTCACTGGACCAAAGGAACACAGGACCAATTGCTGTAGGACTAATGCTAACATCTTACCATGGCACGAAACTCCATTTACATCAAGATAGTATCCTGGGTCACATGAACACACGAAGTCACCCGGTGAGTTGGTGCAAGTATGGTTGCATGGGGATTCTTCTTGGCACTCATCTACATCTGTATAGATGATTATTAGATGATTAGATAACAATAGCAGCCGCAACAACAGAACTCACCAGAGAAACAGCAGCAGCAGATATAAAAGCAGCAACAATAACAGCAACAACGGGAAAATACCAGTAACAACAATAACGACAAGAACAAAAAGAAAAAGAAAGGGAGCGAGTGACAATGTATTAGTCTATCCGAGGGGCAGTTCCAGGAATTTGGAACACGGGGGAGGTTCCAATTTTTATTAAGTCTGACATAATAGAAAAAGGGCCTGTACCCCTTGACTTTATAGATCTGACCTTTGCTTTTTGTTTGCCTAGCCTATGTCAAACTTTAGTGGCGTATCCAATTAAGGAGAGGGTGGGGTGGAAATTGCATCTGCCTCTGGTTTGTAAGTCAATGAAAATATTTCAATATAAGTGAAACGAAATGATTTTCATGAACTTTATAATTCATGATATTTAAGATTATGATGTATTTTTCTATTTTTGTATTCATTTGTTTTCATCACATTAGACTTTTAAAGAAGATGTTTTTACCATGCTATGCTACACAGTTTCATTAGGATACATGTTGTTAAGGTGGATTTCTTAAAACTTCTGTAATGACTGTAACTCCATCTGGACAAAACTTACCAAGTTCACAGTTTATGCCGCGCCATCCTGAATTACAGTGACAATCATAGGCGTTCTCCAGGTTATAACAAGTCCAGGTTCCATTTTCATAACATGGTGACGATGCACATTCATCTATATCTAGATATATAACGGGAAAGGAATTAGAGAATAATGATTGCGTTGCTTAAATTGAAGTATTATTATGTAGTTTGTATGTATCATATGTCAGTTTTGTTTTATAGCGATCCCACCACGAGCCTCGTGCTGTATTAAAGGGGTATTTGCCTCCTTCCTACATAACATTGTAAATATATATTTCATAACATGTTCATTTTGTTTTGTCAAGGAAATAAATGTTTATTACATTGAGCAAAAATCAATGTTCGCTTTGTATTTATTTCCAACCGAGTTGTCAACGCTATATATGTTAGTTTCTTATATATATATATATATATATATATAAATATATATATATATATATATATAAAACTATTCAAGTTTAAAATTTAAATGCGAAATCTGTACTCATAACATATATTGAATTAGCATGATGTATACATATGTATACTCGTATGTATATAATTAATTTGGATAAAATATAAGATACAGAACATTTACGTGTCATGTGACAAAACATCAAGCATGCATGTATAAATCAATTCTTAATGATGTATTTGTAGCAGTAGTAGTAGTATGATTAGTAACACATGTAGTAGTTATTAATAATGATACTATTACTACTACTACAACTACTACTGCTGCTACTACTATTACTACTGATACGTGTACTACTACTACTACTACTACTTCTACTACTACTACTACTACTACTGCTACTTATGAGAATTTGTTCAAGATAATGATAATAATAATAATCATGACAAAGATGAAAACAATATTAATAATAGTAATGTCCTGGATTAATTTGTTTATTTTTTCTGATATTTACACAGGGTGGAACATATCACCAATTTGGTGGTCTTCCATTGGGTCTTGTTTGGTAAGAATAAAACAAATAACAGCAGCAAAAACAAAATAGATAAATACACAACCATATAAACAGTTATAAACCAAATATAGCATTTGATATATCTACGATGTCTCAAGAAGCTCTACAAAATAGAAATTGTATAACGGCATAAATATTTGGATTACTAATGAATTCAGAAAGTTCTAACACTAACGTTCCATAATAATTTGCATTAGGATTACCTATACATGTAAATCCATCAACATGCAAAGAGTAGCCTGGGTGACAAGAGCATAAATAAGCACCGACGGTATTGTTACAGATGTGAGTACAGTCATGCGAAAACAGACATTCGTTGATATCTAGTAGTCAAACATGAAAGAAAAACATATCATGCAGGTGAGAAGTTAGAAAAAACGTTTCACCTCAATCAGAGAGTCACTCTTTGAGGATAATGACTGCCCCCGCGTCCTGCGTTGACGTTTAAGAATCGCCCGGAACGACTGCTATAACACTTTTGCAGCTTCATCATTTTGCCATAAATTTCTTCCCTATTATAAAACATGTGAACAAATCTGTGATAAAATGTAGTTATTGTAGGTTGCAAATCATAATTTACCAATCTTAAAAATGTCTATGATATAATAAGAATAATAAAAATAATAATGTCTTGTTTACCCTGGGTAGCCTCATCAATACTATTACTGTTTTTTCTTGAGGGCCCTGCAATTATATTATTACCCCATCTTTCTAATGAATACGAATTCAAAGCAGTCAGGTCTCTGACTATACAGTGTGAATAAACAAGTAATTTCTGATTCATGCCCCTCAAGTTATACACCAAGTAAAAATGCTGGAATATGCCTTATGACAGGTAACCTATGATTGTTCTTCTTTAATTTGATCAGTTATTGTTCAATCATTGATGATTATAAGCGCTGGCCATTAAACAAAATCATTGCCTTTGGGTTTAGAAGAATGGGTTTCTGGAGTTACTTTCATCACGTGTTTGTGAATGCATTTAGTTTGAATGACGACCATACCTGATCATTGTCAATATGTTAATAGTCATATTAAAGCTCAGATTATATGACACGTTTGATGTCATTTTATTTTCACAACACTATACAATAGTTGGTAATATTTGGACAGCAAATTACAAAATAGGTCTAGCTTGGACTTGTTCTGTACATTACTTACCATTACACGTTGTGCCATCATGATGAAGTTCATATCCTGCCGAACAGGAACAGTCGTACGAACCGGCGTTGTTGGTACAATTCTGACTACATGCATTCATGTCTGTTGAACTACATTCATCAATATCTGCAAAATCAAAACAGACACAAAATGCTGCCAATAACACAGGGTTTTAGTCCTATGTTCTAAATCCTACATCTTTAAATATATTGGTGTCAGACATAATCACATTTTCACAATTGAGAGCTTAAAGTCAATTCAATTCAACATATATTTGTCGAGCTAAAGTACATGCTGCACGGCGTCAACTCAGGAGAACGACAGCTGACGACACTTCTGCAAAGTGATCTGAGGGTTTATGAGACCAACATTCGGTCTCGTCGGGCTGTCTGTCTACTTGTACTGTGTACTGGGCTGTCGGTGAACTGGGATGCTCCGTTAGGTTACACAATTTTGTGAATGTTGATGAAAACATTATTTTGTCAAAGAACCTGACAATGTAAAGGAATGAATGAAGATAAGTTAGAGACAAGTAAATAAACAAAAAAGACTGATGACGAGACTTTTGTTGTTTTCATTAGATGTTCATACAATTCTTCTACACAGCACACCACCAAAGCTACCAAATTTTATACCGAAAGCTTTAATTTGCGAAAACTAATTTACCTGGGAAATCTAGAGAACATCTAAACATTAGAATGCTTTGGCAACTATATTTGACAAGCTTTTATTCGATGGGTAATTTACATTATTTACATGGTTTTACATGAATCGCGTCCGAAAAACACTAGTACGTAAAATCTAAGTACTGTACATCGATGGATAACCCGAAAAAAGGAAATTATTGGCCATAATAATCTTAACACATGATCTCATCATATATTTTACAACAACATACAGTGCATCGTTTTAGGAGCTATTACCGATAGAATGATATAAAATGGAATAAACTGGACAGAAATGAAGGAGGAACATTTCTCTATGACGTTATATGACGTTTTATCAGGTCGGGGGTTCGGTATCTCGAAAGAGACGAAGTGCAAAATTTACGACTTGCAGGTATAGTACTTATGAAGTCATTACCATTGTCACATTGGAAGCCGAGCCAACCAGGCGAGCAAGTACAGGAATAAGAGTTGAGCAGATCAGTGCATACTCCACGAAAACATGGATTTGATAAACATTCATCAATTTCTGTAAAAATGAAATGAGAATAATAAATACATTTCACAATATACATACACATTGTAAATCATAGTATGCTTCCATACTGGGATTTGTATTTATAGGCTAGTGATTTTTGTTTACAGAATTGGAGGAATGATACTTCATAATTGCATATAATTCTCTTGTGATTAAGCCGCTTAGCATATTTTAAGACTTAACTTTAAAAATCCTCATGAAAGTGTTAAATTAAATGTGAAATACATTTACATTTCTGCTCTATGGGCAATGAAATGCATTTCTAAGTTTTGTACTTTATACATGTAACTTTTATATAGATTTTAAGATGACAATTTTTTAAAATTAAAATCTCCTCTCTTTCTCTTTCATTTCCTTTCCTTCCTAGGCTTTTGGCCATCCGATTTGGAGGAAGAGGAGACGGGATGGAGGTTGATGTGCCCCTGTTCCCGTGAAGATATGCCACTTGTGTATTTGTACCGTTACATGCCCTCATATCGATATCAAGACTGTATCCATCATTGCACGAACATATGTAGCTGCCTTCAGTGTTTGAGCATTCTTGACCGCAGTCACGGACTACAACACATTCATCTATGTCTGAAAGAATACAAACGAAGAAAAAAGAGTCGCCGTAAATCGACGTAACATAAGGACAAGGTTTCACACAATTATTCCGTCTCTTCTACTTTCATTTACAGATTCAATAGTATGCACTCAAAATTGTCCATATCCTGTTACTAATTAATTTTCTGAACAGCTAAATAATGAGTCACAGCTTTTAAATAATAATTTCAATTTGAATATAATTACGGTAAAACCTTGGGGTACTCACATTGCTATCACTAATTTAAAAAAATCAAACAAAACTTAAGTGCTGCAGTGGATACATGTTTCAAGGAAAAATCCAAACTTATAGTAAACAACTCTACAACTCTGAAGTTGTAATCACTTTACATAGGGAACTTCAAATTGGCCGAATCAGCAACGTTTCTGTGATGTAGACAACTATCCCTTTTGTTCCAACACACAAAAAGACTACAATTTCATTTTTTTTCTCAAAATGTATGACTTTAGAGTACCTTGGATAATGTACTATCCATAATATCTATTAGTACTGCCGTAAGGGTGAAAGCACTTGGGAGAAAAACAGAAATAAATGATATTTTTGTACACAACAAACAGGGAAGTGTGACTATTTCACAATCCACATACGAAATTGCGAATTTCAGATTTGCATAGGTATAGGGATCTCATTTTCAGACATTAAAAACTCTCTTATCATTGGTCCTATTTATTTCAAAATTTCCCCATTTTGTTTGTCTTTTTATTTCTGCCTTTATACAAATGAACCTATTACAAGGGTTGGATTCCCCTTTAACCTAATTCTTTTAGCCAATATTAATTTTGAACATCTGAAATCAGGTTTTTAAACATCGATTTCATAAAAATAATACCTTGACACATTGTTCCGTCTGGCTGAAATCGATAGCCTTCATAACAGGCACAGCTATATCCCATACCCATGTCCTTATCGATGCATCTCTGACTACAGTTATGACCAAGGGCACATTCATCAACATCTAGAATGAAAATAAGAGGTAGAAGAAGAAAAAGAAAAAGAAGAGAAAGAAGAGGCAGAGAAAGAAGAAGAAGAATATATAAACATGTATGTATAAATACATCAGAAACATAAAGAATCAGATATTCAGAAGCTAGCTCTGTCTTCGCGTTTCATTTTGTTTGTTTTTTTTATAAAGAGACTTCGTAAAAACCTTTTTTTTCCAGAAGAAATGCTGCCTTTAAAGGAGTGGTTAATTATTTTTTTTCAAGAATTACGTATAAATGCTGAATTAGTTTGATGAATAGTTACCTTTTTCACATGTAGATCCAGTCCATCCCTTCAAACACATACAAGAGAAGGCATCTTGAAGATTATTACAAGTTCCTCCATTGTGACACGGTCTTACGTAACACTCGTCAAAATCTATCAACGGTAAGGACAATCAAAATACATTGGGAGTCTAATTGAACGATGAAATTTAGTGAGACAAAGGATATTGCTATCAATGCCATGGTCGCTCACTACACATTGGTATGCATACAAGAATTTCCCAGTATTTCCCATCCCCCCGGCAATTGCCAACCCTGGCGCTAAAACACTTTGGTTATTGAATTAGATTATATATTTCCATTCAAACTTATGAAAAGACAAGGACGGTGATTGACTCAATACTGAGGTATTATATTGATATTCGATTTCAAAGAATTAGGTACTCCATTTATAGAACAATTATTATTTAATTTCAGAGTGCATATTATTTACCTAGCTCTGTTATTCTATTAACCTCTGTCATTTTTACACCGAACCATCTAATATAACATATATTCACAGAATGGGGTGTATTATACATTTTACCACTGACATTTTTACACTGAAACGTCTAATACACATGTATAACACATATCAACTGAATGGGGGCGTAATACACATTTTTACCTGGCATGATATAAGAAAGCCTTGACTACATCATGCCTTTAAACACAAAATTGGACCGTCTAGCCTTCTGCGTCAAATGCACAAAGCTCAAAAAGGTACAACGCAATAACATACTCATTTGACCGATTGGTCATTTAAAAAAAAAATCGAAAAATGACCGGGAGTGAAAACATGCTAATTACGATCCTCTCAATCAATTTCATGTGAAGAGCTTTGGACCAATCACAACTTTGTATCTGCAAGGGCTATCTAATATAAATACATATATATATATATATATATATATATATATATACAGGTGTGTACAGATTTTTTTACAAGCAAATGTACTTGCCTTCCTCGCATCTTGTTCCTGTCCAGCCGTTCACACAGGTACAGCTAAATGCATTCTGAAGATTGTTGCATATACCATCGTGAACACATGGATTTGACAAGCATTCATTCTCATCTGCGAAAGAAAAAGAAAAATAATGATACCTCATTTGTATGCTCAAGTTCATTTGTCATCAATTAAAGGCAGGGTATTTAGCTGACAACGCTACTACTGCTTTTACGTGATTTTCAATTGCGCCATAATTTGTCGAAAGCGTACATATAGAGCGATTTCTGGTTCCTGTACCAAAATATTATCACTGCTGTACCTTCAGTTCAGTGATCATCACAAGTCATGTACTTCATCAGTTAGTGATGCATTGTGGGACATTGATACCGCCACATCGGGACATTGCTAGCAGTAGATGGCAGTATATGTCATAATTCTGAGGGTTTGTTTTTCGGAATTAGAACCCTATATTATTTTGAGGAATTATGAACCTCCAGAATAACAAACACTATTTCACTTTTGGGATTACAACCTTCGGAAGAGTGAACCCTAATTCATTTAAATAATAATATTAATAATGATGATAATAATAATAATACATGTAATAATAATTATAACAATCATAGTATTACAATTATAATTATAATGATAATAATAATAGTAATAACAAAAACAATAATGCATTTTCTATGTGAGCTGTACAAGAAATATGTGAAGCATACTACATATTACAAAGTACTACAAATCAAAGGTAAGTACAATTTAAGATACTTTGTCATTTTCTACCACTAACCAAATCCCTATGACTTTAAGACTTGATCGAACAAAACAATGCGAATCATAAACCTAACTCCAAACCTAGCCCTATAATAATAATAATAAGTTTATGTACCCAGGGAAACCTCATCAGCACCAATATGCTGTTCTTCTTGAGGGCCCTGTAATTATTCGCTTGAACAAAATGTGTTGGGTCATCAAGTATTCCTCAGCAGAACAGGTGGACAAGGTGATTATACCAGTTGTTATTAATTGTATGTATATACACTCGATAAATAAAGTCAATCAATCAATCAACAGTAAAATGATCATAATTCTTTTTCGAGAAATTAACTCAAAAGGTAATTTTATTTACTAACTGTACATCCCCTAAAAATCAATTTAAGATTATAATAGGCCATTGTAATGTCCGAACATTTCAATAGCTGATAGACAAGGTTATCGAAACTGCCTTAGCTTTATTTTTCGAAAGTGATTCTATTCATTCTAGAGGAATATTCTTTTGGGGCAAGAGAAAAAAAACAATACCTGACAATGGAAAATTAGTATGAGATGGAGAGGGCTTGTACCTTCTTCACACGTTGTCCCTGTCCAACCAGATAGGCAATCGCAAAGAAACGCATTGACCTTATCTTCACATTCACCACCATTTCGACAAGGTTGTGATTCACATTCGTCAATATCTAACAGAGGAAAAGAAGGTGAAAGAGTTGAAAACATTAGGCAGCAACCTTTATTTAATTCACATGCTTGAGTACAATAAACTCACAATGATATGATAATGACGATGATTGTGGGTTCTTGCATAGCGCTCATGTCTGTCAGATTTGAGACTCCAGGCGCTCCACTGTTGATGGTTGATTCTCAATAGACAATGATTAACACAATACCAGTAATAGGTTAGTTTCCAAATAACATAATATACAAATATTGACTGTTTTGATGCGCATGGTTAGAACTATTGCCCAAAGTGATCTCAAAAATGTATGGTACGTGCCCCGAGACGACGTTGAGTTGCATAGTGCAGTCTCGACATGACCGAGGAGGTAGTTTTAACTAAATATATGTAAGGAACAATGTTAGTAACATTAAATCGCTATTTCTTTGCTAGTTTACCATACTGGACAGAGTTAGCGATGTTTTAGAGGTGTCGTGGTCTAGTGCAGTTTTTGTTCAACCTTTACAAATTCGATTCGACAACTAACGGTCGTCATTTTTCCACAAAAGACATTTTCAAGCCCTTTTGTTTTGAGGGAAGTTCTAAATTAGTATTATCTTTCAAATGCCGTCGGAATTTAACGTTTTAATTTCGTTTGGCCTGCAAATGGGACATAGTACCTTAAAAAATTGCGAGCGAGTGACCCCCCATAAGGACATTTTCAGTACGGTATAAATGTTATTTTGTAAACAAAACACACTAGATAAGAAATTGTGTTATGTTTGCGAGCCCCTTGCATATACATGAATACGAAAATCATATATACGGTCATCTCGAAGCACGAATATACGGGCATCTCGTTGTCAAGAAGCATCCTGTTTCTAATTGTCTCGAGAGAGTGGTAAAAAGGTAATTATGATATTGAAAAAATGTAAGATATATTCGGACATCTTGCTGCCTGTATGTGACAATATTCGGGCACCTCGCTATCAAAGATATATTCTGGCACGTCCTAGCCTAATTATGTGGGTAATCAGGCACTTCACTGACTAAAATCGTACTATTTCTAAATGTCACGAGCGAGCGAAGAAAAAAGATATCTAATCGTTTTTAAAATGTTATTCATCATGAAAAGACATAGCGGTGTTAATTATTTTGTTTTAAAGAAATTTACTGTATTTGATGATATATAAAAAGAATGGATCTTTAAAGGCATCGTTTAACAATGTTAAATCTGAGATGCACGGCCCTACGTGTTATCAGTGTCTGTGATTTCAAGCAATATTGAAGCCCTAAAAAAAAATCGCGCTTCAAAATGACCAAGAAGTACTGTGCCTCAAAAAAGTGAAAATCTTTGAGTGACTGGTTTTACCATACTCGTTTTCCCCAATAGACTGTAGTGTTATGAAAACCGTTAGGAAAACGCAAAATTTGGTTTCGATTTCAAATCATAAATATCTTGATAATCAGACAGGCGATCGGCTTTAAAAGTCATGGGGTTCCTGACTGACCTAAATGTTTATAATTATCATTGGAGCATGAGCTAAATCCCGGATTTTGCTTCAGAATCTGAGACAAAGTTACTGGATCCCTTTAATTCAGTTTCTCTTTCGGTACCCCTAGAGATGTCCTGTGGTTTTCTGGTTTAAAACGCTGGTCTAGTGGATAAGCCACAGGACTGTGGATCACATCGATTGCGGTTCAAGTCCCGCTGCAGCACCAATGTCCTAATAGGCAAGACATTAATCTGCATTTGCCACTATCCAATCAGGTGATATAAATGGGTACCCGGTAAAAAGAAATTCCTTGAATATCAGAGCGCCTTATTATTAATACCAGTTAATAATAGTACGAAGCACTATAAATGTTACCAACTTACCAAGATTGTTTTTGTTCGTAATATTAATTTTATTATTATTTTTATTATTATTATTTTTTTTATTTTTTTTATTTTTTTATTGTTATTATTATTTTAATGATCATTAATATCATTATTATTATTATTGTCATCATTATTATCATTATTATTGTTATTTGACTTGCAAAAACATTACTTTTTACTGAACATCATCTTAAATCAAATTAAATCACATACAAAAATTGTGCAAAACAAAACGAAGCACTATAAATGTTACCAACTTACCACGATTGTTATTGTTCGTAATATTATTATTATTTTTTTTTTATTATTATTATTATTTTTTTTTATTGTTATTATTATTTTAATGATCATTAATATCATTATTATTATTATTGTCATCATTATCATCATTATTATTGTTATTTGACTTGCAAAAACATTACTTTTTACTGAACATCATCTTAAATCAAATTAAATCACATACAAAAATTGTGCAAAACAAAACAACGAAAGGTAGGAGAAAAAATAGTCACCAAATTGACATCTTGTTCCCGTCCAGCCAGGATTGCAGATACAACGGAATACATTCTCAAGATTGACACAAGTCACTTCGTTAAAAGCCTCACTTTAACCCTAATCCTAACCTAAACCTAAAACCTAACTGCAAGCCTCAGTCTTACCTTATACTTTTGATGACACAAATCACGGCGCACTTGTCGCAGGAGCAAATGTTGGAGCACCTTTTAGAAAATCCAACCATAATACTACTAATAGACAACTACCATAACTGAAAGCAGAAAATCAGACTGGTGAAAGTTATGAATTCCTAAACGTTGTAATCACTGTAAATATGGGCCCTTAAGGTTCCCTGAATCGGTAATGAGCATGTGACGTAGTGCTGGACAACATTCCATTTTGTTCAACGCACAAAATGAATAAAATGTCAATAAAAAGAAATGTATATCTCAGGATGGCCTCTTCTTTTCAGATGAACTTTATTTTAAATAAAATATATTATGCTATCCATAATATATTTTGAGTGCCAAAATGGGAGTAGGCACATATAAAAAAAAACAGACATTAGGGATATGTTTGTACATGACAAACGGGAGAGTTGTTCACGACTACGTCACAATCCACTGACCAATTTGCCAATTTGAGCTTTGCATATTTCAAACACTCATAAATACCTCATTATTGGTTCGATCTATTTCAAAATGTTGCTATTCTGTTTCTCTTATTTTTCTGCTTTCTTACAAATGATGTTATTACAAGAGTTAGATTTTTCCTTAAAACCTTACCGGTTTGACAGGTTGCACCAATCCAACCTCCGGGGCAAGTACAGGAGAACGAATCAATAAGATCCTGGCATGACCCTCCGTTAATGCAAGGGTCCGAGTCACATTCATTAGTCTCTGGAGTCATATCAAGAGAACATAAATTCTATGGTAATTTGACTTATTTTTAGACAGACTGATGGAAACTTTGCGCATTTCTGATTGTGGCGGAGATAAATTAGAAGAAAAGTCAATACATGGGACCAGTTATTCATGAAGTCTATTCATAATTACAAAACGGGATGCTCGAAATCACTAACATTAATAGTCACAGAAAAATAATGAATTGAATTCTGAAACATGTAAGTACTGTCACAACATGTATTTGCATCAGTTAATTTTACTTACAATATAAAGTGAAAAAACAGAGATTTCTTGCAATAACAAAGCCGTTTTAACATGACATGCGCCCAAATCTCCAAAAGTTCGAATGCAGACGATTTTCAGCAATCTTAGGATTAATTAGTTAGAATCCCGGGCCAGTTGCTCGAAACCGTCATAATTAGTTAAGTTCGTCGAGATCCCATTGAAACGTGTGTTATAGGATTAACACGCATTTCTATGGGATTTCCAAGAAGTGGGACTTATGACGGTTTCAAGAAACGGCCCCCTAGTCTTCTCGTTTAAGTTATTAAATAATGGTCACGAATTCTTCATTCTTATTTTCTGCTTTCTTCCGCGTGTCATGTTCCTAATAATAATAACCTAAATCCTAATCCTAACCCTAAACCTAAACAAATGCGACCCTCAGTCTAACACTAACCCTAAACATGAAACCCAACTGCAACCCTCAGCCTAACTCTAACACTAAACCTAAAACCCAACTGCAACCCTCAGCCTAACTCCAACCCTTAACCTAAAACCCGACTGCAACCCTCAGCCCCTAACCTTTACTTTAATCTTAACCCTAATTCTAAAAATGACTGCAACCCTCACCCTAACACTAACCCTAATCCTAACCCTAAACCTAAAACCCAACTGCAACCCTCAGCCTAACACTAACCTTAATCATAACCTTAAACCCAAAACCCAACTGCAACCCTCAGCATAACATTAACCCTTTACCTAACCCTAAAAAAAAACCCAACTGCAAGCCTCAGTCTAACCTTATACTTTCGATGACACAAATCACGGCGCACTTGTCGCAGGAGCAAATGTTGGAGCACCTTTATCATGATAATAGGTAACTTAAGATTCTTCAGAAAATTCAATCTTAATAGACAACTACCATAACTGAAGGCAGAAAAATCAGAGAAGCAGACTGGTGAAAGTTTGAATAAAATTTGATAAAAAATAAGAAAGTTATGAAGTCCTAAACGTTGTAATCACGGTAGATATGGGGACTTAAAGTTTCCTGAATCGGTAATGACATCGTGACGTAGTGCTGGACAATATTCCCATTTGTTAACAAAACGTCACAGATCCACTGACCAATTTGCCAATTTGAGTTTCGCATAGATTTAGTGATCTCTTATTTCAAACACTCATTAACTACCTTATTATTGGTCCGATCTATTTCAAACTTTGGCCATTCTGTTTCCCTTATTTTTATGCTTTCTTTCAAATGAAGTTTTTGCAGGGGTTAGATTTTCTCCTAACACTTTACCTGTTTGACAAGTTGTACCAATCCAACCTCCGGGGCAAGTACAGGAGAAAGAATCAATAAGATCCTGGCATGACCCTCCGTTAATGCAAGGGTCCGAGTCACATTCATTAGTCTCTGGAGTCATATCAAGAGAACATAAATTCTATGGTAATTTGACTTATTTTTAGACAGACTGATGGAAACTTTGCGCATTTCTGATTGTGGCGGAGATAAATTAGAAGAAAAGTCAATACATGGGACCAGTTATTCATGAAGTCTATTCATAATTACAAAACGGGATGCTCGAAATCACTAACATTAATAGTCACAGAAAAATAATGAATTGAATTCTGGAACATGTAAGTACTGTCACAACATGTATTTGCATCAGTTAATTTTACTTACAATATAAAGTGAAAAAACAGAGATTTCTTGCAATAACAAAGCCGTTTTAACATGACATGCGCCCAAATCTCCAAAAGTTCGAATGCAGACGATTTTCAGCAATCTTAGGATTAATTAGTTAGAATCCCGGGGCCAGTTGCTCGAAACCGTCATAATTAGTTAAGTTCGTCGAGATCCCATTGAAACGTGTGTTATAGGATTAACACGCATTTCTATGGGATTTCCAAGAAGTGGACTTATGACGGTTTCAAGAAACGGCCCCCTAGTCTTCTCGTTTAAGTTATTAAATAATGGTCACGAATTCTTCATTCTTATTTTCTGCTTTCTTCCGCGTGTCATGTTCCTAATAATAATAACCTAAATCCTAATCCTAACCCTAAACCTAAACAAATGCGACCCTCAGTCTAACACTAACCCTAAACATGAAACCCAACTGCAACCCTCAGCCTAACTCTAACACTAAACCTAAAACCCAACTGCAACCCTCAGCCTAACTCCAACCCTTAACCTAAAACCCGACTGCAACCCTCAGCCCCTAACCTTTACTTTAATCTTAACCCTAATTCTAAAAATGACTGCAACCTCACCCTAACACTAACCCTAATCCTAACCCTAAACCTAAAACCCAACTGCAACCCTCAGCCTAACACTAACCTTAATCATAACCTTAAACCCAAAACCCAACTGCAACCCTCAGCATAACATTAACCCTTTACCTAACCCTAAAAAAAAACCCAACTGCAAGCCTCAGTCTAACCTTATACTTTCGATGACACAAATCACGGCGCACTTGTCGCAGGAGCAAATGTTGGAGCACCTTTATCATGATAATAGGTAACTTAAGATTCTTCAGAAAATTCAATCTTAATAGACAACTACCATAACTGAAGGCAGAAAAATCAGAGAAGCAGACTGGTGAAAGTTTGAATAAAATTTGATAAAAATAAGAAAGTTATGAAGTCCTAAACGTTGTAATCACGGTAGATATGGGGACTTAAAGTTTCCTGAATCGGTAATGACATCGTGACGTAGTGCTGGACAATATTCCCATTTGTTAACAAAACGTCACAGATCCACTGACCAATTTGCCAATTTGAGTTTCGCATAGATTTAGTGATCTCTTATTTCAAACACTCATTAACTACCTTATTATTGGTCCGATCTATTTCAAACTTTGGCCATTCTGTTTCCCTTATTTTTATGCTTTCTTTCAAATGAAGTTTTTGCAGGGGTTAGATTTTCTCCTAACACTTTACCTGTTTGACAAGTTGTACCAATCCAACCTCCGGGGCAAGTACAGGAGAAAGAATCAATAAGATCCTGGCATGACCCTCCGTTAATGCAAGGGTCCGAGTCACATTCATTAGTCTCTGGAGTCATATCAAGAGAACATAAATTCTATGGTAATTTGACTTATTTTTAGACAGACTGATGGAAACTTTGCGCATTTCTGATTGTGGCGGAGATAAATTAGAAGAAAAGTCAATACATGGGACCAGTTATTCATGAAGTCTATTCATAATTACAAAACGGGATGCTCGAAATCACTAACATTAATAGTCACAGAAAAATAATGAATTGAATTCTGGAACATGTAAGTACTGTCACAACATGTATTTGCATCAGTTAATTTTACTTACAATATAAAGTGAAAAACAGAGATTTCTTGCAATAACAAAGCCGTTTTAACATGACATGCGCCCAAATCTCCAAAAGTTCGAATGCAGACGATTTTCAGCAATCTTAGGATTAATTAGTTAGAATCCCGGGGCCAGTTGCTCGAAACCGTCATAATTAGTTAAGTTCGTCGAGATCCCATTGAAACGTGTGTTATAGGATTAACACGCATTTCTATGGGATTTCCAAGAAGTGGGACTTATGACGGTTTCAAGAAACGGCCCCCTAGTCTTCTCGTTTAAGTTATTAAATAATGGTCACGAATTCTTCATTCTTATTTTCTGCTTTCTTCCGCGTGTCATGTTCCTAATAATAATAACCTAAATCCTAATCCTAACCCTAAACCTAAACAAATGCGACCCTCAGTCTAACACTAACCCTAAACATGAAACCCAACTGCAACCCTCAGCCTAACTCTAACACTAAACCTAAAACCCAACTGCAACCCTCAGCCTAACTCCAACCCTTAACCTAAAACCCGACTGCAACCCTCAGCCCCTAACCTTTACTTTAATCTTAACCCTAATTCTAAAAATGACTGCAACCCTCACCCTAACACTAACCCTAATCCTAACCCTAAACCTAAAACCCAACTGCAACCCTCAGCCTAACACTAACCTTAATCATAACCTTAAACCCAAAACCCAACTGCAACCCTCAGCATAACATTAACCCTTTACCTAACCCTAAAAAAAAACCCAACTGCAAGCCTCAGTCTAACCTTATACTTTCGATGACACAAATCACGGCGCACTTGTCGCAGGAGCAAATGTTGGAGCACCTTTATCATGATAATAGGTAACTTAAGATTCTTCAGAAAATTCAATCTTAATAGACAACTACCATAACTGAAGGCAGAAAAATCAGAGAAGCAGACTGGTGAAAGTTTGAATAAAATTTGATAAAAATAAGAAAGTTATGAAGTCCTAAACGTTGTAATCACGGTAG
The DNA here is from genome assembly GCA_037976565.1 of Mesocentrotus franciscanus. NCBI lineage: Eukaryota > Metazoa > Echinodermata > Echinoidea > Camarodonta > Strongylocentrotidae > Mesocentrotus > Mesocentrotus franciscanus. The sequence goes on from CP137671.1 coordinate 3,573,832, forward strand.
ATATGGGGACTTAAAGTTTCCTGAATCGGTAATGACATCGTGACGTAGTGCTGGACAATATTCCCATTTGTTAACAAAACGTCACAGATCCACTGACCAATTTGCCAATTTGAGTTTCGCATAGATTTAGTGATCTCTTATTTCAAACACTCATTAACTACCTTATTATTGGTCCGATCTATTTCAAACTTTGGCCATTCTGTTTCCCTTATTTTTATGCTTTCTTTCAAATGAAGTTTTTGCAGGGGTTAGATTTTCTCCTAACACTTTACCTGTTTGACAAGTTGTACCAATCCAACCTCCGGGGCAAGTACAGGAGAAAGAATCAATAAGATCCTGGCATGACCCTCCGTTAATGCAAGGGTCCGAGTCACATTCATTAGTCTCTGGAGTCATATCAAGAGAACATAAATTCTATGGTAATTTGACTTATTTTTAGACAGACTGATGGAAACTTTGCGCATTTCTGATTGTGGCGGAGATAAATTAGAAGAAAAGTCAATACATGGGACCAGTTATTCATGAAGTCTATTCATAATTACAAAACGGGATGCTCGAAATCACTAACATTAATAGTCACAGAAAAATAATGAATTGAATTCTGGAACATGTAAGTACTGTCACAACATGTATTTGCATCAGTTAATTTTACTTACAATATAAAGTGAAAAACAGAGATTTCTTGCAATAACAAAGCCGTTTTAACATGACATGCGCCCAAATCTCCAAAAGTTCGAATGCAGACGATTTTCAGCAATCTTAGGATTAATTAGTTAGAATCCCGGGGCCAGTTGCTCGAAACCGTCATAATTAGTTAAGTTCGTCGAGATCCCATTGAAACGTGTGTTATAGGATTAACACGCATTTCTATGGGATTTCCAAGAAGTGGGACTTATGACGGTTTCAAGAAACGGCCCCCTAGTCTTCTCGTTTAAGTTATTAAATAATGGTCACGAATTCTTCATTCTTATTTTCTGCTTTCTTCCGCGTGTCATGTTCCTAATAATAATAACCTAAATCCTAATCCTAACCCTAAACCTAAACAAATGCGACCCTCAGTCTAACACTAACCCTAAACATGAAACCCAACTGCAACCCTCAGCCTAACTCTAACACTAAACCTAAAACCCAACTGCAACCCTCAGCCTAACTCCAACCCTTAACCTAAAACCCGACTGCAACCCTCAGCCCCTAACCTTTACTTTAATCTTAACCCTAATTCTAAAAATGACTGCAACCCTCACCCTAACACTAACCCTAATCCTAACCCTAAACCTAAAACCCAACTGCAACCCTCAGCCTAACACTAACCTTAATCATAACCTTAAACCCAAAACCCAACTGCAACCCTCAGCATAACATTAACCCTTTACCTAACCCTAAAAAAAAACCCAACTGCAAGCCTCAGTCTAACCTTATACTTTCGATGACACAAATCACGGCGCACTTGTCGCAGGAGCAAATGTTGGAGCACCTTTATCATGATAATAGGTAACTTAAGATTCTTCAGAAAATTCAATCTTAATAGACAACTACCATAACTGAAGGCAGAAAAATCAGAGAAGCAGACTGGTGAAAGTTTGAATAAAATTTGATAAAAATAAGAAAGTTATGAAGTCCTAAACGTTGTAATCACGGTAGATATGGGGACTTAAAGTTTCCTGAATCGGTAATGACATCGTGACGTAGTGCTGGACAATATTCCCATTTGTTAACAAAACGTCACAGATCCACTGACCAATTTGCCAATTTGAGTTTCGCATAGATTTAGTGATCTCTTATTTCAAACACTCATTAACTACCTTATTATTGGTCCGATCTATTTCAAACTTTGGCCATTCTGTTTCCCTTATTTTTATGCTTTCTTTCAAATGAAGTTTTTGCAGGGGTTAGATTTTCTCCTAACACTTTACCTGTTTGACAAGTTGTACCAATCCAACCTCCGGGGCAAGTACAGGAGAAAGAATCAATAAGATCCTGGCATGACCCTCCGTTAATGCAAGGGTCCGAGTCACATTCATTAGTCTCTGGAGTCATATCAAGAGAACATAAATTCTATGGTAATTTGACTTATTTTTAGACAGACTGATGGAAACTTTGCGCATTTCTGATTGTGGCGGAGATAAATTAGAAGAAAAGTCAATACATGGGACCAGTTATTCATGAAGTCTATTCATAATTACAAAACGGGATGCTCGAAATCACTAACATTAATAGTCACAGAAAAATAATGAATTGAATTCTGGAACATGTAAGTACTGTCACAACATGTATTTGCATCAGTTAATTTTACTTACAATATAAAGTGAAAAACAGAGATTTCTTGCAATAACAAAGCCGTTTTAACATGACATGCGCCCAAATCTCCAAAAGTTCGAATGCAGACGATTTTCAGCAATCTTAGGATTAATTAGTTAGAATCCCGGGCCAGTTGCTCGAAACCGTCATAATTAGTTAAGTTCGTCGAGATCCCATTGAAACGTGTGTTATAGGATTAACACGCATTTCTATGGGATTTCCAAGAAGTGGGACTTATGACGGTTTCAAGAAACGGCCCCCTAGTCTTCTCGTTTAAGTTATTAAATAATGGTCACGAATTCTTCATTCTTATTTTCTGCTTTCTTCCGCGTGTCATGTTCCTAATAATAATAACCTAAATCCTAATCCTAACCCTAAACCTAAACAAATGCGACCCTCAGTCTAACACTAACCCTAAACATGAAACCCAACTGCAACCCTCAGCCTAACTCTAACACTAAACCTAAAACCCAACTGCAACCCTCAGCCTAACTCCAACCCTTAACCTAAAACCCGACTGCAACCCTCAGCCCCTAACCTTTACTTTAATCTTAACCCTAATTCTAAAAATGACTGCAACCCTCACCCTAACACTAACCCTAATCCTAACCCTAAACCTAAAACCCAACTGCAACCCTCAGCCTAACACTAACCTTAATCATAACCTTAAACCCAAAACCCAACTGCAACCCTCAGCATAACATTAACCCTTTACCTAACCCTAAAAAAAAAACCCAACTGCAAGCCTCAGTCTAACCTTATACTTTCGATGACACAAATCACGGCGCACTTGTCGCAGGAGCAAATGTTGGAGCACCTTTATCATGATAATAGGTAACTTAAGATTCTTCAGAAAATTCAATCTTAATAGACAACTACCATAACTGAAGGCAGAAAAATCAGAGAAGCAGACTGGTGAAAGTTTGAATAAAATTTGATAAAAATAAGAAAGTTATGAAGTCCTAAACGTTGTAATCACGGTAGATATGGGGACTTAAAGTTTCCTGAATCGGTAATGACATCGTGACGTAGTGCTGGACAATATTCCCATTTGTTAACAAAACGTCACAGATCCACTGACCAATTTGCCAATTTGAGTTTCGCATAGATTTAGTGATCTCTTATTTCAAACACTCATTAACTACCTTATTAGTGGTCCGATCTATTTCAAACTTTGGCCATTCTGTTTCCCTTATTTTTATGCTTTCTTTCAAATGAAGTTTTTGCAGGGGTTAGATTTTCTCCTAACACTTTACCTGTTTGACAAGTTGTACCAATCCAACCTCCGGGGCAAGTACAGGAGAAAGAATCAATAAGATCCTGGCATGACCCTCCGTTAATGCAAGGGTCCGAGTCACATTCATTAGTCTCTGGAGTCATATCAAGAGAACATAAATTCTATGGTAATTTGACTTATTTTTAGACAGACTGATGGAAACTTTGCGCATTTCTGATTGTGGCGGAGATAAATTAGAAGAAAAGTCAATACATGGGACCAGTTATTCATGAAGTCTATTCATAATTACAAAACGGGATGCTCGAAATCACTAACATTAATAGTCACAGAAAAATAATGAATTGAATTCTGGAACATGTAAGTACTGTCACAACATGTATTTGCATCAGTTAATTTTACTTACAATATAAAGTGAAAAAACAGAGATTTCTTGCAATAACAAAGCCGTTTTAACATGACATGCGCCCAAATCTCCAAAAGTTCGAATGCAGACGATTTTCAGCAATCTTAGGATTAATTAGTTAGAATCCCGGGCCAGTTGCTCGAAACCGTCATAATTAGTTAAGTTCGTCGAGATCCCATTGAAACGTGTGTTATAGGATTAACACGCATTTCTATGGGATTTCCAAGAAGTGGGACTTATGACGGTTTCAAGAAACGGCCCCCTAGTCTTCTCGTTTAAGTTATTAAATAATGGTCACGAATTCTTCATTCTTATTTTCTGCTTTCTTCCGCGTGTCATGTTCCTAATAATAATAACCTAAATCCTAATCCTAACCCTAAACCTAAACAAATGCGACCCTCAGTCTAACACTAACCCTAAACATGAAACCCAACTGCAACCCTCAGCCTAACTCTAACACTAAACCTAAAACCCAACTGCAACCCTCAGCCTAACTCCAACCCTTAACCTAAAACCCGACTGCAACCCTCAGCCCCTAACCTTTACTTTAATCTTAACCCTAATTCTAAAAAATGACTGCAACCCTCACCCTAACACTAACCCTAATCCTAACCCTAAACCTAAAACCCAACTGCAACCCTCAGCCTAACACTAACCTTAATCATAACCTTAAACCCAAAACCCAACTGCAACCCTCAGCATAACATTAACCCTTTACCTAACCCTAAAAAAAAAACCCAACTGCAAGCCTCAGTCTAACCTTATACTTTCGATGACACAAATCACGGCGCACTTGTCGCAGGAGCAAATGTTGGAGCACCTTTATCATGATAATAGGTAACTTAAGATTCTTCAGAAAATTCAATCTTAATAGACAACTACCATAACTGAAGGCAGAAAAATCAGAGAAGCAGACTGGTGAAAGTTTGAATAAAATTTGATAAAAAATAAGAAAGTTATGAAGTCCTAAACGTTGTAATCACGGTAGATATGGGGACTTAAAGTTTCCTGAATCGGTAATGACATCGTGACGTAGTGCTGGACAATATTCCCATTTGTTAACAAAACGTCACAGATCCACTGACCAATTTGCCAATTTGAGTTTCGCATAGATTTAGTGATCTCTTATTTCAAACACTCATTAACTACCTTATTATTGGTCCGATCTATTTCAAACTTTGGCCATTCTGTTTCCCTTATTTTTATGCTTTCTTTCAAATGAAGTTTTGCAGGGGTTAGATTTTCTCCTAACACTTTACCTGTTTGACAAGTTGTACCAATCCAACCTCCGGGGCAAGTACAGGAGAAAGAATCAATAAGATCCTGGCATGACCCTCCGTTGATGCATGGGTCCGAGTCGCACTCATTAGTCTCTGAAGTTATATCGAGAAAATATATATTCTGTGGTAATTTGAGTTATTTATAGACATACTGATGGAAACTCTGCGCATTTCTGATTGTGGTGGAGATAAATTACAAAGAAGAAAAACAATTCTTATTATATATTTTTTTTCAATATACATACGACGGTGCAAAAAGTGTATTTTAAGATCACGGGCAGCTCTAGATTGAAGAAAAAAAATGAAGGAAAAAAAGAGAAAAGAGTACAATATCTTAATGCTACAAGTACAAGGGCAAAGACTGTATAAGCTCTGTAATACTCTCAAAATTATTAAAGGTTTCAGTATTCATAAAAATGGAAAATCTTCTATCGGGGGAGCTACACAAGTTAAAGGTAAAGACCAGTTTTGGAAACGCCTCCCTCTCAAAAAATGAGATGGAAGCTCTCATTACCAATCATGTGAAAGGATATGTTTTGATTAATAAATGGTGATGCACATTTTGCCGGGAAACTGCCTACTAATTGATATATATTTGGTAAATTATTATATCTATTTGGACCAAATAGATATCGCACACGTGTCGCGTAGTCCCATATACATCTTTCTGTTTACAGCGCTTGTAACTTTACAAAGACTGGGCCACATTTCTTATCATTTTGTTTATACCAGAACCTTGCAGTACACACCAATACTTATATGCTAGATGATCAACCTTTTCTGATCGATTCCACAACGTTTCTTTCACAATGCAATCGCATGACCAAAACTGGCCTTTATCTTTAAGAAGCTTTGTCTATCAAAAACTCCAATAATCAGACCTTGGCCTTCAAAAATCAACCTAAGGCAATATATGGAGCCTATTGTGTCATCTTTTGGAGTGTGCGAATATGGCAATGACATATTATTACGTAATCCGAACAGTGCAGTACAATATGGTATTAAAATTGCCATTGAGTTTATCTCTGAAAGTCTTTGCGATCGTATTTTTTGCTAACGCGTTTTATTTATTTATTTACTTATTTATTTATTTATTCTATGTTTTTTATACAGAATAGTATCTTCATTACATAAAAATTACTTTGCAAGAGAGCCGTGTGCTATAAAGTACAACTAGAATACAATGTTTAAAATAAAAGGAAGAGTAAATTATTACAACACATAATAAAACAAAACAGGAGCAAAATATGGACTGATAATGGAAGCAAGTATTACAATTTTGATGACGATACACAATTCAGATAAATGATATTTTTACAAATAAAGATAAAATACCACAAAGGGTCAGCTCAGTTCGTGATCAGTTTGCATTCCCTTCTCATTTAGTATTGCAGGATATCACAAATGACTATAATTCAAACCCCCTCCTTTACAATCCCTTCCTCATAGTAATTAAGCAAAAATATTATAAACGGCGTCGTCAAGAAAATGTGCAGGTTATAAGCTAAAAGTTAAAAGTTAAATGTTACAAGTTGAAAAATAAAAACTTAAAGTTAAAATTTAAAAGCTAAAGCTCAAGCGTACGTTGCATTGTTTCTTTAAAGACCTGCGATGAGATTATGCTATAACAGTGTTTATATGCCCTAGGAATGCACAATTTCGGAATTGCTAAATGCAGAAATCTTCTTTTCCTTAGATTGCTTTCCATGTAAATAAAGTAATTTTGAATGCTTCTCTTTGTTTTAAAGCATGGGAGCAATTCAAAGGCGGTCACTTGCGGGAGCTTGAATAAACGTAATGAAACTGACCGATGTTATGACGATTTTTGGCCGGGACAACCTATATTATTAGAAATTCATTATCTCCAATATCATTCGTTGGGTGGAAAAATATTTAGTTTACTTACCAGACAGACACCTAGATCCGAACCACCCACTAGCGCAAGAACATGAGAAAGAATTCCGTTGATTTGAGCATGTTCCTCCATTCACACACGGGTTAGATGAGCATTCGTTTATATCTTGGGGAAAAGAAAATATAGATGAAATCATAAACAAATATGATGCATACAGAAAATTTCTGTTTGTCCCTCAAAATGAAATGAAATTTATAAAAAAAGAAGTAAAAAAGAACCTGAGTTTCAACTATATCACAGCAAATACAATCGATTTCTTCGTAATATTAATTTTATATTTGTTATTGCATTCATTTAAATACGAATAAAAGTTGCGTTTCATGGTAGTTTTTCAGTCTCATCAGTGCCTTTGATTAGGCAACTAGATATTGGCGCTTTATAAATTCCTGGATTGGATTGGATTAGATGTCCATGATTAAGTTACAGTCATACATTATGATGTTCTGAAAGGGGTTAATCTTGAATAGCTATTGCTATTTGGTGGCTCCGTTTACCAAATGTATAGTTATTTGTCATGCTGAATTACAGTGGTATCTGCAGATTCGAGTAATAAATATAATGTATGAATAAGTGAATGCATTTCCATAAATATAGGAGGACTTCACAGGAGATCAAATTCGATTGTTTTAATATAATAATAAATACTTATGAAGCGCATTTATCTAATAACTTACTCAAGGCGTTATACAAAACAAAATACACAAATCTCTATCCAGAATGTTAACAACACAGTATCATTAGTAACTCTGAGTAAATAAAACCTTTTTAACATGTTTCTGAAAGGTTTCTAGTCATTGAATGTTTCGAATGTCAATTGGCAGCTTGTCCCAGAGGACTGGTGCAACATGCACATATGCACGATCCCCATAATGGGTGGTTCGGGTTCTAGGGACTTCTAGGATGGTAGAGGCAGAAGAACGGAGTGAGTAATAGGATTGCTTTATGGTAAGAAGATCTTTCAGGTACTCAGGTGCAGTATTGTGGAATGCCTTAAAGGTGATATTCATAGAAGAGCCCTAAATATGAAGATATTCATATCTACACAAAGCTTATAAGCCATACAATGAGCTTGGATGACATTCAAACAATATAACACTTCCGAAAAAGCGAAATTAGGGTGAAAACAATCACCCTATTCTCTGGGACAAATTTGCCCTATTGTCATCCGAAACGGCCTTTAGCTGTGACGTAGGAAAAGGAGGCGTGGCTAGTGTGCCACTTCCGGGTATCTAGTAGAACGCATGTATAACATTACAAGGCTGAAAACACAGCTTCAACTTATGTGTTATTTTACCCTTACTATAGAATAAATTATAATACAACATCGTTTGTAAGTTACTTCTCATTAATATTTCCATCTTGATATTCTAAGAAATGTATTATTTGTGAAATAAAAACGTTGAAAAATGGGGGAAAAGAAGGTGAAACTATGGCTGTGTCCCCGCGGCTACAGCGAGCCTGCATATATATGGGATTTGGGTGCCGGCGATTTTTACCACCATGTAGTTAATTCACTTTGACATATCAGTCGGAGACTTCACCTCTTCCACTATGGAAAAAAACAGTTAGTATTGATTTAATCATTATTATGAATAAAATAAAATTCAAACAAATCGAAGAATATTTCATTTAGTCGATCGTATCATGGCTAGATTAGCTGGAAAAATCGAGGCGATTCTGCTGTTGTTACGATTCATCTGGGCAGCCGCATTACCTACACGGCTGATCGCTGATTGAATTTAGTATCGCTGGCGGATTTACATTACCTGCGCGCACATCAAAACACACGTAAACGTGACTGCACTGCACACCGCACACACACAGTACTGTACGCTTGCATTTCAGTCGCGATAGACGAAACCCTTACGAAACCAAACCAAAACAAAACGGCGAGAAATACACTATTCTATGTAATTATAGTTATCGACAAATGAAAATGGAGAAGAAACATTATTCATTGTTATGTCAAAGGAAATTCCACCTCGGAACATGATTCTACTAAAGGTAATTTTGTTTTGAAACACAGCTAGGTTGATCTTAGTGTACATACAGCTCAGCTGGCAAGCTAAAGCCGGTGAAAAAGTTGAGTTGTAAACAGTTATTTTACGGATATTGTCACTTTTTCAATGCCAATAATGACATGAATATTGACATTAGGATATGTTTCAGGACGGGAGAGGACAACTGTATGCCAGATATTGACCATTCAGGCAATATTTCAATCGTTTTGAGAGAGTGGAACTGACATCGACTTTATGAACATTTGTGTGTAGATCGCAGTTAGTCTCTATAGCTGCGTGAAGCATATCCCGGCTCTGACGTCACTCACAAAGCCACTTTCCCTTAGGCGATTTCGTAGGTCAGGATAGAGTCAATTTAGTGAAATTTGATTTTCATAAAACACAAAACTGCACACGTTCATGGCATGTTAGCTGCATAAATTGCTTTAATAACTCATTCAATTATAAAATAAACTATTTTCATTTGATTTTATTTCCTATAAGTATCAACTTTAAAGACAAACGTTAGGATTTTGTATTCAATCCGTTTTTAGTTAGTATGCACAGGTCATGTGGTCGGCTCAGCACTACTAGTTAAAGGCCGGCTCACATAGTTGCGGCAAAGACCCTGCGAAAGGCGACGGACGTGAAAATCACAACATTTCACAAGATTCGCTGACGGGTGGGAACGACCTTCAGCGACAAAACGACGACAAGGGACGAATGGTTGCGGCGACGATGACGTGACTCAGCGGCTAAAATCAAAGCCTGAGTGTGTGCGGGTCACTGACGTCACAAAACGTGAAAAATCGCACTAAAAGTTTAAAATCGCAGACCACCCTCGCAATGCCGCAGGCACTCGCAAACGAACCGCCATCAACAGTCATCAACCGTCACCCTCCGGCCAAAATTCGCAATCCATCGTCGCACCAAGGTCGTTACAATTTCGTTACTTGCAGCGCAATGTGTTGTCAGGGTTCGAGATGTGACGTCACTTGCCGTTGTTTGTGCCGTTAATGGTCGTTGACAACGACAACGACTACGAACAAAATTGTGACGACCTCAAAACGACTAGAGACGAAATCGCACGGCATGGAAACGTCAAAGAAATTGGGGTTGCGGTCTCCGACGAAATCTGTACGGAATCACAACCATATCTTTGTTGCCGCCACAAAATGTTCAACATGCTGAAAATTTGCCGACGGACGCGACTGATAATTTCGGCCGTCTGCGGTCGCTAGCGGATCACACGATGATTGGCGGGAAATTCAATATTGCAATTCGCAGCTTAACGTAGCTTGCAGTGGCGGATCGGCCCCCTCCCCTAGTAAAAAAAACAGGTAAAAACACCCTTTTTTGAAAAAAGAAGATGGGCCCCCTCCCCTGGCGCCCAAGGGGTGGCAGTGGAAAAAAATAACCCTTCTCGTAGGGAAATTTGTTTTTTTAGGGTACCAAAAAAAAAATTGTGCTCACTTCCCCTAGCGCCCATGGGGTGGAAAAAACCCTTCCCGTAGGAAAACAATTTTCGGGTACCAACAACAAATTGTGCTCACTACCCCCTTCTCCGCCCCCCACTGAGCGAAAAATCGGCCGGTTTTCAAATTTTCGCACGAAGTGGGCCCCTTTTTAGGCCCCCTCCCTTGCCGCCGGCTGGATCCGCCCTGCCCCCCTATTCGTCATAGTGTGAGCTGGCCTTAAGCACAGAGACGGCTCTAACAGGGAAATGGTGTTCCCCATCTTTTTCAATGCGGATTCCACAGTAAAAACTTATTTTTGAAAAATCAGTGCTCAAAGTGCCCAAATATTATATATTTTAGGAGCCACCCGAGTTTTTATGCATTTTAGAACAAATATTTTTTCGGCTGAAAATGTTCCACAGAAGCCAAATTGACCTTAAGCATTGTGATAATTGGTGTAGGTACCCGCGGTGTATGATTTATTATTAAGGAATATCATCAACGGTTTCATCACATCATAAAGCATATGTTTTAATATTGAATCAGTAAAATAAACGATTTTAACGCATTTCATATGGGACCGCGATAAACGGTTTAAGGATTCCTGGGTCCCCTCAGGCAACCCAAAAATGACGTGATATTGGTTGAATTAACAAGTACCTTTAGTAACTATGTAGAAATTACAAAAAAATCTTCTACCTATAATTAGATGATCTTTAATTACTTGTTACATTTGAGCTCTTAAATTAAGATTTTGGGTTCCTGAAACACATTTGGCTATCAAAGGCTATCAAAGATTAAATGTGATCCTATTACCTCTGAAATAGTTTAAAGAGAAAAACCAGTTCTGGTCATGCGATTGCATTGTGAAAGAAACGTTGTGGAATCGATCAGAAAAGGTTGATCATTTAGCATATAAGAATTGGTGTGTACTGCAAGGTTCTGGAATCATCAAAATGATCAGAAATTTGGCCCAGTCTTGGTAAAGTTACAAGCACTGTACACAGAAAGATGTATATGGGACTACGCGACCACGTGCGCGATATCTATTTGGTCCCAATAGATATAATAATTTACCAAATATATCAATTAGTAGGCGGTTTCCCGGCAAAATTTGTATCATCACGTATTAGTCAAAACATATTCTTTCACATAATTGGTAATGAGAGCTTCCATTTCATTTTTTTGAGAGAGGGGCGTTTCCAAAACTGGTCTATACCTTTAAAGCAGTCTTCTTTACTGTATAGAGTTGATGGTCTTTAGGGCCCTTTGGAGCAAGGAGCAACTTAATCTATACAATATATTATTGTTCATAATGGGTTTTCTACACCAAACGAACGTTTTCGGCCAAAATATTTGTTCTGAAATGCATAAAACACGGGTGGGCCCCTGTAAAATAATATTCGGGCACCTTGGGCACCGATTTTGATGTTTACCTTACTAAACTGTATAAAGCATTATATTACTCCACATTTGCGGCTCTCCATCTACGGGTAAGAAGGAATTCATTGAAAGATGTGAGCACCGAAATCATTGGTTTAGCAGAGCCGGAGTGATATTGGAGTGCTGTTAGCACCCTACGTAATGGACACAATGTCCATTATTATCAATTTTTAAAGATATTATTATAAGTATTATTATCACCATTATCCTCATCATTATTATTATCATTATTGTTACTAATTGTTATAATTATTATTGTTATTTATCTGACAAGGAAATTACTTTAATATTGGAGTGCTCTTAGCACCTTACGTGATGGATAAATATCCATTATTATCATTGTTTAAATTATTATTATCATTATTATTATTACCATTACCATAATTAATATTATTTTTGTTATAAATTGTTATTATTATTATTGTTAGTTATCTGACAAGGATATTATTATTTAGAGACATCATCTCACATCAAATCAATTACATAAACAAATGTTGCTTGAGGTTATATTCAAAGCAAAACATCGAAAAGAAGGGGAAAATAGTCACCAGTTTGACATCTTGTTCCCGTCCAGCCAGAATTACAGTTACAACTGAATGCATTCTGAAGATTGCGACAATTCCCTCCGTTTAAACACGGGTTAGACGAGCACTCGTTCACGTCTGCAATGAAGGAATAGTCAATAACAAGTCAGTCTAGTTATGAGAGTGTAGAGAATGAATGAATGCAACTGATAACCTCGTGTATCATTGTATTTTGATACCGAAATGGAGATTAAATGTGATCATATTACTCCAGGAATAGTTGAAAGCAGAACTTTTTACCGTCTAGAGTTGATGGTACATAGGGCCCCTTGGAGCAACTTAATCTTTACCATATTAGAGGGAGTAGGCACATTTGAGAAACAGCAGAAATTAAGGATATTTTTGTACACGACAAACGGGAGAGTTGTTCACGACTACGTCACAAACCACTGACAAATTCGCCAATTTGAGTTCGCATAGATTTAGTGATCTCATATTTCAAATACTCATAACTACCTTATTATTGGTCCGATCTATTTCAAACTTTCGCCATTCTGTTTTTCTTATTTGTATGCTTTCTTACAGATGAAATTAGTACATGGGTTAGATTTTCCTTAACACCTTACCTGTTTGACAAGTTGTACCAATCCAACCTCCGGGGCAAGTACAGGAGAAAGAATCAATAAGATCCTGGCATGACCCTCCGTTGATGCATGGGTCCGAGTCGCATTCATTAGTTTCTGAAGTTATATCAAGAAAACATAAATTCTATGGTAAGTTGAGTTATTTTTAGACAGATTGATGGAAACTTTGCGCATTTCTGATTGTGGCGAAGATAAATTAGAAAGAAAAAGTAGTTATTATAAATTATTCTTCAATATACCCATGACGGTGCAAATAGTGTATTTGAAGATCACGGGCAGCTCTACATTGAAGAAAAAATGAAGGGAAAAAGGGAAAAGGCAGAACAATAAGGCATTGAAATTGCCATTGAGTTTATCTTTAAAAGTCTTTGCGATCATATTCTTTGCTAAAGCGTTTTATTTGTTTATTTACTTATTCATTTATTTATTCTATGATTTTATACAGGATGGTATCTTCATTACATAAAAATTGCTTTGCAAGAGAGCCGTGTGTAATAAAGTACAACTAGAATACAATGTTTAAAATAAAAGGAAGAGTAAAATATTACAACACATAATAAAACAAAACAGAATCAAAATATGGACTGATAAAGTATTACAATTTTGATGACGATACACAATTCAGATAAATTATATTTTTACTAATAAAAATAAAATACCACAAAGGGTCAGCTCAATTCGTGATCGGTTTTTGCACTACCTTCTCCATTAGTATTTCAGCATACCCTGTATGGCCATAAATGACTATAAGTCGTACCCCTCCCTCCCTATCTCTCTCTCATAGTAATTAAGAAAATATATAAACGGCGTCGGCAAGAAAAAGTGCAGGTTATAAGCTAAAAGTTAAAAGTTAAATGTTACAAATTGACAAATAATAGCTTAAAGTTAAAAGTTAAAAAAGCTAAAGTTCATGTATTTGCATCGTTTCTTAAAAGACCTGCAATGAAATTATCTTATGACAGTGTTTATATGCCAAAGGAATGCAAAATTTTGAAATTGCTAAATGCAGAAATCTTCTTTTCCTTAGATTGCTTTCCATGTAAATAAAGTAATTTTGAATGCTACTCTTCGTTTTACAGCATGGGAGCAATTCATAAGCGGTCACTTGCGGGAGCTTGAATGAACGTAATGAAACCGACCGATGATATGACCTTTTTTTGGCCGGGACAACCTATATTATTAGAAATTCATTATCTCCAATATGATTCGTTGGGTGGAAAAATATTAAGTTTACTTACCAGACAGACACCTAGATCCGAACCACCCACTAGCGCAAGAACATGAGAAAGAATTCCGTTGATTTGAGCATGTTCCTCCATTCATACACGGGTTAGATGAGCATTCGTTTATATCTTGGGGAAAAGAAAATATAGATGAAATCATAAACAAATATGATGCATACAGAAAATTCCTGTTTGTCCCTCAAAATGAAATTAAATTTATAAAAAAGAAGTAAAAAAGAACCTGAGTTTCAACTATATCACAGCAAATATATTCGATTTCTTCTAATATTAATTTTATATTTGTTATTGATTTCATTTAGATACGAATAAAAGTTGCGTTTCATGGTAGTTTTTCAGTCTCATCAGCGCCTTTGATTAGGCAACTAGATATTCGCGCTTTATAAATTCCTGGATTGGATTGGATTAGATGTCAATGATTAATTTATTGTCATACATTATGATGTTCTGAAAGGGGTTAATCTTGAATGGCTATTGCTATTTGGTGGCTCCGTTTACCAAATGTATAGTTATTTGTCATGCTGAATTACAGTGTATCTGCAGATTCGAGTAATAAATATAATGTATGAATAAGTGAATGCATTTCCATAAGTATAGGAGGACTTCACAGGAGATAAAATTCGATTGTTTTAATATAATAAGAAATACTTATGAAGTGCATTTATCTAATAACTTACTCAAGGCGTTATACAAAACAAAATACACAAATCTCTATCCAGAATGTTAACAACACAGTATCATTAGTAACTCTGAGTAAATAAAACCTTTTTAACATGTTTCTGAAAGGTTTCTAGGCATTGAATGTTTCATATGTCAATTGGCAGCTTGTCCCAGAGGACTGGTGCAACATGCACATATGCACGATCCCCATAATGGGTGGTTCGGGTTCTAGGGACTTCTAGGATGGTAGAGGCAGAAGAACGGAGTGAGTAATGGGATTGCTTTATGGTAAGAAGATCTTTCAGGTACTCAGGTGCAGTATTGTGGAATGCCTTAAAGACAAACGTTAGGATTTTGTATTCAATCCGTTTTTAGTTAGTATGCACAGGTCATGTGGTCGGCTCAGCACTACTAGTTAAAGGCCGGCTCACATAGTTGCGGCAAAGACCCTGCAAAAGGCGACGGACGTGAAAATCACACATTTTGGCGGTAAAGCGACGGCAAAAGGGGAAAACCAAGATTCGCTGACGGGTGGGAACGACCTTCAGCGACAAAACGACGACAAGGGACGAATGGCTGCGGTAGGGAACGAAGTCTAGCGAACAAAATCGGACGTTGTCTGGGCGGCGAGTGGCGATGTCTCGACGGAGTCCGGCAACAAGGAACGAGGTCAAACGGCTTAACGGCGACTGACGGTGGGTTGCGGCCACGATGACGTGACTCAGCGGCTGAAATCAAAGCCTGAGTGTGTGCGGGTCACTGACGTCACAAAACGTGACAAATCGCACTAAAAGTTTAAAATCGTCGACCATCGTTGCAAAATCGTATCCCATCGCAGACCACCATCGCAATGCCGCAGGTACTCGCAAACAAACCGCCATCAACAGTCATCAACCGTCACTCTCCGGCCAAAATTCGCAATCCATCGTCGTACCAAGGTTGTTACAATTTCGTTACTTGCAGCGCAATGTGTTGTCAGGGTTCGAGATGTGACGTAACGACAACGACTACGAACGAAATTGTGACGACCTCAAAACGACTAGAGACGGAATCGCACGGCATGGAAACGTCAAAGAAATTGTGGTTGCGTCTCCGACGAAATCTGAACGGAATCACAACCATATCTTTTCTGCCGCCACAAAATGTTCAACATGCTGAAAATTTGCCGACGGACGCGATTGATAATTTCGGCCGTCTGCGGTCGCTAGCGGATCACACGATGATTGGCGGGAAATTCAATATTGCAATTCGCAGCTTAACGTAGCTTGCAGTGGCGGATCGGCCCCCTCCCCTAGCAAAAAAAAACAGGTAAAAACACCCTTTTTGAAAAAAGAAGATGGGCCCTCCTGGCGCCCAAGGAGGGGGGGCAGTGGAAAAAAATAACCCTTGTCGTAGGGAAATTTGTTTTTTAGGGTACCAACAACAACAAATTGTGCTCACTACCCCCTTCCCTCGTCCCCCACTGAGCGAAAAATCGGCCGGTTTTCAAATTTTCGCACGAAGTGGGCCCTTTAGGCCCCTCCCTGCCGCCGGCTGGCTCCGCCCCTGCCCCCTATGCGTCGTAGTGTGAGCTGGCCTTAAGCACAGAGACGGCTCTAACAGGGAAATGGTGTTCCCCATTTTTTCAATGCGGATTCCACAGTAAAAACTAATTTTTGAAAAATCAGTGCTCAAAGTGCCCAAATTTCATATTTTAGAAGCCACTCGAGTTTTTGCATTTCAGAACAAATATTTTTTTGGCTAAAAATGTTCCACAGAAGCCAAATTGACCTTAAGCATTGTGATGAATGGTGAAGGTACCCGCGGTGTATGATTTATTATTAAGGAATATCATCAACGGTTTCATCACATCATAAAGCATATGTTTTAATATTGACTCAGTAAAATATACGATTTTAACGCATTTCATATGGGAGGACCGCGATAAACGGTTTAAGGATTCCTGGGTCCCTCAGGCAACCCAAAAATGACGTGATATTGGTTGAATTAACAAGTACCTTTAGTAATTATGTAGACATTAAAAAAAATCTTCTACCTATAATTAGATGATCTTTAATTACTTGTTACATTTGAGCTCTTTAAGATTTTGGGTTCCTGAAACATATTTGGCTATCAAAGATTAAATGTGATCCTATTACCTCTGAAATAGTTTAAAGCAGTCTTCTTTACTGTATAGAGTTGATGGTCTTTAGGGCCCTTTGGAGCAAGGAGCAACTTAATCTATACAATATATTATTGTTCATAATGGGTTTTCTACACCAAACGAACGTTTTCGGCCAAAATATTTGTTCTGAAATGCATTAAACACGGTGGGCCCCAGTAAAATAATAATTGGGCACTTTGGGCACCGATTTTGATGTTTACCTTACTAAACTGTATAAAGCATTATATTACTCCCCATTTGCTGCTCTCCATCTACGGGTAAGAAGGAATTTATTGAAAGATGTGAGCACCGAAATCATTAGTCTAGCAGAGCCGGAGTAATATTGGAGTGCTGTTAGCACCCTATGTAATGGACACAATGTCCATTATTATCAATTTTTAAAGATATTATTATAAGTATTATTATCACCATTATCCTCATCATTATTATTATCATTATTGTTACTTATTGTTATAATTATTATTGTTATTTATCTGACAAGGAAATTACTTTAATATTAGAGTGCTCTTAGCACCTTACGTGATGGATAAATATCCATTATTATCATTTTTTTTAATTATTATTTTCATTATTATTATTACCATTACCATAATTAATATTATTTTTGTTAAAAATTGTTATTATTATTATTGTTATTTATCTGACAAGGATATTATTATTTAGAGACATCATCTCACATCAAATCAATTACATAAAAAAATGTTGCTTGAGGTTATATTCAAAGCAAAACATCGAAAAGAAGGGAAAACAGTCACCAGTTTGACATATTGTTCCCGTCCAGCCAGAATTACAGTTACAACTGAATGCATTCTGAAGATTGCGACAATTCCCTCCGTTTAAACACGGGTTAGACGAGCACTCGTTCACGTCTGCATAGAAAAAAATAGTCAATAACAAGTCAGTCTAGTTATGAGAGTGTAGAGAATGAGTGAATGCAACTGATAACCTCGTGTATCATTGTATTTTGATACCGAAATGGAGATTAAATGTGATCATATTACTCCAGGAATAGTTGAAAGCAGAACTTTTTACTGTCTAGAGTTGATGGTACATAGGACCCCTTGGAGCAACTTAATCTTTACCATATTAGAGGGAGTAGGCACATTTGAGAAACAACAGAAATTAAGGATATTATTGTAAACGACAAACGGGAGAGTTGTTCACGACTACGTCACAAACCACTGACAAATTCGCCAATTTGAGTTCGCATAGATTTAGTGATCTCATATTTCAAATACTCATAACTACCTTATTATTGGTCCAATCTATTTCAAACTTTCGCCATTCTGTTTTTCTTATTTGTATGCTTTCTTACAGATGAAATTAGTACATGGGTTAGATTTTCCCTTAACACCTTACCTGTTTGACAAGTTGTACCAATCCAACCTCCGGGGCAAGTACAGGAGAAAGAATCAATAAGATCCTGGCATGACCCTCCGTTGATGCATGGGTCCGAGTCGCATTCATTAGTTTCTGAAGTTATATCAAGAAAACATAAATTCTATGGTAAGTTGACTTATTTTTAGACAGATTGATGGAAACTTTGCGCATTTCTGATTGTGGCGAAGATAAATTAGAAAGAAAAAAAGTAGTTATTATAAATTATTCTTCAATATACCCATGACGGTGCAAATAGTGTATTTGAAGATCACGGGCAGCTCTACATTGAAGAAAAAATGAAGGGAAAAGGGAAAAGGCAGAACAATAAGGCATTGAAATTGACATTGAGTTTATCTTTAAAAGTCTTTGCGATCATATTCTTTGCTAAAGCGTTTTATTTGTTTATTTACTTATTCATTTATTTATTCTATGATTTTATACAGGATGGTATCTTCATTACATAAAAATTGCTTTGCAAGAGAGCCGTGTGTAATAAAGTACAACTAGAATACAATGTTTAAAATAAAAGGAAGAGTAAAATATTACAACACATAATAAAACAAAACAGAATCAAAATATGGACTGATAAAGTATTACAATTTTGATGACGATACACAATTCAGATAAATTATATTTTTACTAATAAAAATAAAATACCACAAAGGGTCAGCTCAATTCGTGATCGGTTTTTGCACTACCTTCTCCATTAGTATTTCAGCATACCCTGTATGGCCATAAATGACTATAAGTCGTACCCCTCCCTCCCTATCTCTCTCTCATAGTAATTAAGAAAATATATAAACGGCGTCGGCAAGAAAAAGTGCAGGTTATAAGCTAAAAGTTAAAAGTAAAATGTTACAAGTTGACAAATAATAGCTTAAAGTTAAAAGTTACAAGTTAAAGTTCATGTATTTGCATCGTTTCTTAAAAGACCTGCAATGAAATTATCTTATGACAGTGTTTATATGCCAAAGGAATGCAAAATTTTGAAATTGCTAAATGCAGAAATCTTCTTTTCCTTAGATTGCTTTCCATGTAAATAAAGTAATTTTGAATGCTACTCTTCGTTTTACAGCATGGGAGCAATTTATAAGCGGTCACTTGCAGGAGCTTGAATGAACGTAATGAAACCGACCGATGATATGACCTTTTTTTGGCCGGGACAACCTATATTATTAGAAATTCATTATCTCCAATATGATTCGTTGGGTGGAAAAATATTAAGTTTACTTACCAGACAGACACCTAGATCCGAACCACCCACTAGCGCAAGAACATGAGAAAGAATTCCGTTGATTTGAGCATGTTCCTCCATTCATACACGGGTTAGATGAGCATTCGTTTATATCTTGGGGAAAAGAAAATATAGATGAAATCATAAACAAATATGATGCATACAGAAAATTCCTGTTTGTCCCTCAAAATGAAATTAAATTTATAAAAAAGAAGTAAAAAAGAACCTGAGTTTCAACTATATCACAGCAAATATATTCGATTTCTTCTAATATTAATTTTATATTTGTTATTGATTTCATTTAGATACGAATAAAAGTTGCGTTTCATGGTAGTTTTTCAGTCTCATCGGCGCCTTTGATTAGGCAACTAGATATTCGCGCTTTATAAATTCCTGGATTGGATTGGATTAGATGTCAATGATTAATTTATTGTCATACATTATGATGTTCTGAAAGGGTTAATCTTGAATGGCTATTGCTATTTGGTGGCTCCGTTTACCAAATGTATAGTTATTTGTCATGCTGAATTACAGTGTATCTGCAGATTCGAGTAATAAATATAATGTATGAATAAGTGAATGCATTTCCATAAGTATAGGAGGACTTCACAGGAGATAAAATTCGATTGTTTTAATATAATAATAAATACTTATGAAGCGCATTTATCTAATAACTTACTCAAGGCGTCATACAAAACAAAATACACAAATCTCTCTCCAGAATGTTAACAACACAGTATCATTAGTAACTCTGAGTAAATAAAACCTGTTTAACATGTTTCTGAAAGGTTCCTAGGCATTAAATGTTTCGAATGTCAATTGGCAGCTTGTCCCAGAGGACTGGTGCAACATGCACATATGCACGATCCCCATAATGGGTGGTTCAGGTTCTAGGGACTTCTAGAATGGTAGAGGCAGAAGAACGGAGTGAGTAATGGGATTGCTTTATGGTAAGAAGATCTTTCAGGTACTCAGGTGCAGTATTGTGGAATGCCTTAAAGACAAACGTTAGAATTTTGTATTCAATCCGTTTTTAGTTAGTATGCACTGGTCATGTGGTCGGCTCAGCACTACTAGTTAAAGGCCAGGGGCCGGCCCCCCCTCCCCTAGCAAAAAAAAACAGGTAAAAACACACTTAAAAAAAAAAACAAAAACAAGAAGGGGCCCCTCCCCTGGCGCCCAAGGGGTGGCGGGAAAAAATAACCCTTCTCGTAGGGAAATTTTTTTGTTCGGGTACCAAAAAAAAAAATTGTGCTCACTACCCCTGGCGTCCAAGGGGGATGGGGTGGAAAAATAACCCTTCCCGTAGCGAAAACAATTTTTCGGGTACCAACAGCAAAAAATTGTGCTGACGACCCCGACCCCGACCCCCAACTGAGCGAAAAATCGGCCGGTTTTCAAATTTTCGCACGAAGTGGGCCCCTTTTTAGGCCCCCTCCCTTGCAGCCGGCTGGATCGGCCCCTGCTCCCCCTCTATTCGTCATAGTGTGAGCTGGCCTTAAGCACAGAGACGGCTCTAACATGCATTTCAGAACAAATATTTTTTTGGCTGAAAATGTTCCACAGAAGCCAAATTGACCTTAAGCATTGTGATGAATGGTGTAGGTACCCGCGGTGTATGATTTATCATTAAGGAATATCATCAACGGTTTCATCACATCATAAAGCATATGTTTTAATATTGACTCAGTAAAATATACGATTTTAACGCATTTCATATGGGACCGCGATAAACGGTTTAAGGATTCCTGGGTCCCCTCAGGCAACCCAAAAATGACGTGATATTGGTTGAATTAACAAGTACCTTTAGTAATTTTGTAGACATTAAAAAAAATCTTCTACCTATAATTAGTTACATTTGAGCTCTTAAATTAAGATTTTGGGTTCCTGAAACATATTTGGCTATCAAAGATTAAATGTGATCCTATTACCTCTGAAATAGTTTAAAGCAGTCTTCTTTACTGTATAGAGTTGATGGTCTTTAGAGCCCTTTGGAGCAAGGAGCAACTTAATCTATACAATATATTATTGTTCATAATGGGTTTTCTACACCAAACGAACGTTTTCGGCCAAAATATTTGTTCTGAAATGCATAAAAACACGGGTGGGCCCCAGTAAAATAATAATTGGGCACTTTGCGCACCGATTTTGATGTTTACCTTCCTAAACTGTATAAAGCATTATATTACTCCGCATTTGGTGCTCTCCATCTACCGGTAAGAAGGAATTCATCGAAAGATGTGAGCACCGAAATCATTGGTCTAGCGGAGCCGGAGTAATATTGGAGTGCTGTTAGCACCCTACGTAATGGACACAATGTCCATTATTATCAATTTGTAAATATATTATTACAAGCATTATTATCACCATTTTCCTCATCATTATTATTATCATTATTGTTATTGATTGTTATAATTATTATTGTTATTTATCTGACAAGGAAATTACTTTAATATTGGAATGCTCTTAGCACCTTACATAATGGATAAATATCCATTATTATCATTGTTTAAATTATTATTATCATTATTATTATTACCATTACCATTATTAATAATATTTTTGTTATAAATTGTTATTATTATTATTGTTATTTATCTGACAAGGATATTATTTTTTAGAGACATCATCTCACATCAAATCAATTACATAAAATAAGTGAAACGCTCTCGGCGGTCTCGCCTGCATTACGCAATTCGATATGATGAAAAATTGAGGTAGGGACATAATTGATAGGCAGGTTTGCCCATTAGCAGGCCCCCCAAAATGAAATCCTTTGAATCTAATCAGCATTTTGAAGTGCATTTTGAAGTGAATATTGACTAAGAATATGCAGACCTGAAATGACATTGACCTTGACTTTGTCACCTAAAAGACTAATCACATGATTGGTGATACTTGATAACCTTTATGTTCAAGTTTCATGGAATAGGAATGTATACTTTCAAAATTACGATAAAAATTCAAGATCTTAACGTGATGCCACAACATAGTCTAAGTTTGATGACCGGAAATGACCTTTGACCTTGACTTAGTGACCTGAAATTCAACTCACATGATTGTGTATACTTGATATGCCTTTAGTCTAAGTTTCATTGAATAATAACTTATACTTTCAAAATTATATTAAAAATTCAAAAACTTAACCTCAGGTAAGTTTTTGATGATGATGCCACAACATGGTCTATTAAAGTTTGTTGACATTAAATGACCTTTTACCTTGACTTTGTGACCTGAAATTCTTCTTACATGATTGGGGATACTTGATAACCCTTTAGTCCAAGTTTCATTGAATAAGAACTTACACTTTCAAAATTATATTAAAAATTCAAAAACTTAACCTTGGTTGAGTTTTTGATGTTGATGCCGCCGCCGCCGCCGCCACCGGAAAAGCGGCGCCTATGTCTCGATTTTTGCTAAGCAGGCGAGACAAAAATTGAGGTAGGGACATTATTGATAGGCAGGTTTGCCCATTAGCAGGCCCCCAAAATGAAATCCTCTGAATCTAATCAGCATTTTGAAGTGCATTTTGAAGTGAATATTGACTAAGAATATGCAGACCTGAAATGACATTTGACCTTGACTTTGTCACCTAAAAGATTAATCACATGATTGGTGATACTTGATAACCCCTATGTTCAAGTTTCATGGAATAGGAATGTATACATTCAAAATTACAATAAAAATTCAAGATCTTAACGTGATGCCACAACATATTCTAAGTTTGATGACCGGAAATGACCTTTGACCTTGACTAAGTGACCTGAAATTCAACTCACATGATTGGGGATACTTGATATGCCTTTAGTCTAAGTTTCATTGAATAAACACTTATACTTTCAAAATTATATTAAAAATTCAAAAACTTAACCTTGGTTAAGTTTTTGATGTTGACGCCGCCGCCGTCGCCGCCGCCGCCACCGGAAAAGCGGCGCCTATGTCTCGCTTTTTGCTACGCAGGCGAGACAAAAATGTTGCTTGAGGTTATATTCAAAGCAAAACATCGAAAAGAAGGGGAAAATAGTCACCAGTCTGACATCTTGTTCCCGTCCAGCCAGAATTACAGGTACAACTGAATGCATTCTGAAGATTGCGACAATTCCCTCCGTTTAAACACGGGTTAGACGAGCACTCGTTCACGTCTGCATAGAAGGAATAGTCAATAACAAGTCAGTCTAGTTATGAGAGTGTAGAGAATGAATGAATGCAACTGATAATTTCGTTTATCATTGTATTTTGATACCGAATGTAGATTAAACGTGATCCTATTACCTCAAAATTAGTTGAAAGTATTCCTCTTTACTGGCTAGAGTTGATGGTACATAGGACCCCTTGGAGCAACTTAAATTTTACCATATTAGAGGGAGTAGGCACATTTGAGAAACAACAGAAATTAAGGATATTATTGTAAACGACAAACGGGAGAGTTGTTCACGACTACGTCACAAACCACTGACAAATTCGCCAATTTGAGTTCGCATAGATTTAGTGATCTCATATTTCAAATACTCATAACTACCTTATTATTGGTCCAATCTATTTCAAACTTTCGCCATTCTGTTTTTCTTATTTGTATGCTTTCTTACAGATGAAATTAGTACATGGGTTAGATTTTCCTTAACACCTTACCTGTTTGACAAGTTGTACCAATCCAACCTCCGGGGCAAGTACAGGAGAAAGAATCAATAAGATCATGGCATGACCCTCCGTTGATGCATGGGTCCGAGTCGCATTCATTAGTTTCTGAAGTTATATCAAGAAAACATAAATTCTATGGTAAGTTGAGTTATTTTTAGACAGACTGATGGAAACTTTGCGCATTTCTGGTTGTGGCCAGGGGCGTCGCTAGACCTTTTTCAGTGGGGGGTGTAGAGGCCACCGATTACCGACAAAACTAGCCACCAATTACCGACAAAATTTAATGTCCCAATTTTTACAAATTTGACCCTATAAACCCGGGGCCGAAGGCTAAATTGTTGTTCCTATGAACTATCTATATATTACGAATGCGCAAATGGTCATTTTCCTCGACGACATTAATATACGAATTTTTTCGTCAACTTATTCAGCATCATCATCATCAATAGTGATCTGTCAGTTTATGACAGGGTTTGTGACCCAATCAGAGTTCTACTTCAAGTGTCTCTCCAAGCACTTCGGTCTTTAGCCATTCAGCATCATAGCTATATATTTAAATGCAGGCGCGTAGCTAGGATCTTATTTTAAGGGGGGCGGTAGTGAGCAAGCGAATCACTTAAAGAGCGCGCGAAGCGCGCTCCCTATTAAAGGGGGTGGGTGAAGGGCCTCCCGAGCGAAGCTTAAACGTTTCATTAAGACGATTCGTTGTACCGTTCTTGACTCTTAATCCTTGTCTGAATTCAGTTTTTCCTCCGCGCGAAGCGCGGAAGCTTTGACGTTTCATTAAATTATTATAGAAAGAAGACGATTTGTTGTACCGTTCTCGACCCTTAACCCTAATTATCTGAATTCAGTTCCCCCGCGCGAAGCAAGGAAGCTTTGACGGTTCCTTAAATTATGAGAGAAAGCAGACGATCCGTTGTATTAATCTCGATTCTTAATCCTTATCTGAATTCAGTTTTTTCCCCTCCCGCGCGAAGCGCGGAAGCTTTGACGTTTTATTGAATTATCATAGAAAGAAGACGATTCGTTGTACCGTTTGCTACTCTTACCCCAAACTGTCTGAATTCAGCTTTTCCCCTCCGCGCGAAGCGCGGAAGCTTTGACGTTTCCTTTAATTATTAGAGAAAGAAGACGATTCGTTTTACTGTTCTCGATTCTTAATCCTTATCTGAATTCAGTTTTTTCCTCCGCGCGAAGCGCGGAAGCTTTGACGTTTCCTTAAATTATAAGAGAAGAAGACGATTCGTTTTACCGTTCTCGACTCTTAATCCTTGTCTAAATTCAGTTTCCTCCGCGCGAAGCGCGGAAGCTTTGACGTTTTATTGAATTATTATAGAAAGAAGACGATTTGTTATACCGTTCTCGACTCTTAACCCTAATTTTCTGAATTCAGTTTCCCTCCGCGCGAAGCGCGGAAGCTTTGACGTTTCATTGAATTATTATAGAAAGAAGACGATTGGTTTTACCGTTCTCGACTCTTAATCCTTGTCTGAATTCAGTTTCTCCCCTCCCGCGCGAAGCGCGGAAGCTTTGACGTTTTGTTGAATTATTATAGAAAGAAGACGATTCGTTGTACCGTTCTCGACTCTTCATCTTTGTCTGAATTCAGCCCCCCCCCTCCCGCGCGGATCGCGGAAGCTTTGACGTTTCGTTGAATTATTATAGAAAGAAGACGATTCGTTGTACCGTTCTCGACTCTTCATCTTTGTCTGAATTCAGCCCCCTCCCGCGCGAAGCTTCGACGGTTCCCTAAATTATGAGAGAAAGCAGACGATCCGTTGTATTAATCTCGATTCTAAATCCTTATCTGAATTCAGTTTTTTCCCCTCCCGCGCGAAGCGCGTAAGCTTTGACGTTTTATTGAATTATCATAGAAAGAAGACGATTCGTTGTATCGTTTGCTACTCTTAACCCCAAACTGTCTGAATTCAGCTTTTCCCCCTCCCGCGCGAAGCGCTGAAGCTTTGACGTTTCCTTTAATTATTAGAGAAAGAAGACGATTTGTTTTACCGTTGTCGACTGTTAATTTTTGTCTGAATTCAGTTTCCCCCTCCCGCGCGAAGCGCGGAAGCTTTGGCGTTTCATTAAATTATTATAGAAAGAAGACGATTTGTTATACCGTTCTCGACTCTTAATCCTAATTGTCTGAATTCAGTTTCCTCGAAAATTTTAATTCAGCTGATATCATAGGAAAGTGAAACTTTGAGAACATACAAGTATTATAGTTGTAGTCTCTCTCGAAGTCGTCACAGCGGATAAAAAGTCACAGTTCGTAAGGAAAAAAAAATTGTCGGCCGACCGACATTATAAATCTCACCGACTTCAAACTTCTGCATTGATATAGTACACGAGGATCGAGCAAGAATACCGACACAGCTGACACGACACAGCAACATATTTATGCGTGTCTTTCTTGCTCCCTCGACGAGACGATTTCACCAACAACCCCTCTCTCTTATACTCCCACCCTCCTCTCTCAGACTCTTATCTCCCCTCTCTCTCTCTCTCTTTCATCCCCCGTTTCTTTTCTTCCTTTTCTCCTTTTCTTTCTTTTCTTTCTTTTCCTTTCTTTCCTCTCCTCCTTCTTTTTCTTTCTTTCCTTTCTTTCTTTTCTTTTCTTCTCTTTCCTTTCTTTCCTTTCTTTTTCTTTCTTTCCTTTCTTTTCCTTTTCTTTTTTTCTTTCTTTCCCTTTCCTCTCTTTTTTTCCCTCCCCCTTTTCTCTTTTTCCCGACGGCAGCGCAATTTTACCGACAATATCCTGACAGGTGGGGTGTCGCACCCCACCCCCTTTGGAGACGCCCCTGGTTGTGGCGAAGATAAATTAGAAAGAAAAAAGTAGTTATTATAACTTATTCTTCAATATACCCATGACGGTGCAAATAGTGTATTTGAAGATCACTGGCAGCTCTACATTGAATAAAAAATGAAGGGAAAAAAGGAAAATGCAGTACAATAGGGCATTGAAATTGCCATCGAGTTTATCTTTAAAAGTCTTTGCGATCATATTCTTTGCTAAAGCGTTTTATTTGTTTATTTACTTATTCATTTATTTATTCTTAGATTTTTACAGGATGGTATCTTCATTACATAAAAATTGCTTTGCAAGAGAGCCGTGTGTAGTAAAGTACAACTAGAGTACAATGTTTAAAATTAAAGGAAGAGTAAAATATTACAACACATAAAAAAACAAAACAGGATCAAAATATGGACTGATAAATTATTACAATTTTGATGACGATACACAATTCAGATAAATTATATTTTTACTAATAAAAATAAAATACCACAAAGGGTCAGCTCAATACGTGATCGGTTTTTGCACTACCTTCTCCATTAGTATTTCAGCATACCCTGTATGGCCATAAATGACGTTAAGTCGAACCCCCTCCCTCCCTATTCCTCCCTCATAGTAATTAAGAAAATATATAAACGGCGTCGGCAAGAAAAAGTGCAGGTTATAAGCTAAAAGCTAAAAGGTCGGCGATTTTTTTCCCCAATTTTCTTTTCAATCGCGGGGAGCTTTACATGCTGAAGATTGGCAACCAAATCGGAATTCATGCTAACAGAATCCTCGGGCTCGGTTTGCCTGCGCTTGATGGAGGCCACCTCTACTGTGAGTAGGTCCAGTTTCTCACATACTGCAGCTGAGCTCGCGGTAATCAAACGCTGGATGTCGGCGAGCGTCAATTCGGGTTCCGCTTGCGGGCGTAGCGGCTCACTTGGGCCTGGCTTGCTGGCACCTCTCGTAGTACTTGCACCTTGCGGGTCGGGAGGTTGGACGGGTCCGTTTGTGCTTACAGATGAGCGTAGAGCCCTGGAAGCCATGTCCTTCAAAATTCGCAAGTAAATAAAGTAATTTTGAATGCTACTCTTCGTTTTACAGCATGGGAGCAATTCATAAGCGGTCACTTGCAGGAGCTTGAATGAACGTAATGAAACCGACCGATGATATGACGATTTTTGGCCGGGACAACCTATATTATTAGACATTCATTATCTCCAATATGATTCGTTGGGTGGAAAAATATTTAGTTTACTTACCAGACAGACACCTAGATCCGAACCACCCACTAGCGCAAGAACATGAGAAAGAATTCCGTTGATTTGAGCATGTTCCTCCATTCACACACGGGTTAGATGAGCATTCGTTTATATCTTGGGGAACAGAAAATATAGATGAAATCATAAAAAAATATGATGCATACAGAAAATTTCTGTTTGTCCCTCAAAAGAAAAAAACAAGAAAAAAGAAGAAGAAAAAGCTCCTGAGTTTCAACTACATCATAGCAAATATATTCGATTACTTCGTAATATTAATATTATATATGTTATTGATTTTCTTTAGATACGAATAAAAGTTGCGTTTCATGGTAGTTTTTCAGTCTCATCAGCGCCTTTGATTAGGCAACTAGATATTGGCGCTTTATAAATTCCTGGATTAAATTGGATTAGATGTCAATGATTAATTTATTGTCATACATTATGATGTTCTGAAAGGGGTTAATCTTGAATAGCTATTGCTATTTGGTGGCTCCGTTTACCAAGTGTATAGTTATTTGTCATGCTGAATTACAGTGTAACTGCAGATTTGAGTATTAAATGTAATGTATGATTAAGGGAATGCATTTCCATAATTGTAGAAGGACTTCACAGGAGGTCGAGTTCGATTGTTTTAAGTTAGTATGCAAAGGTCATGGGTTAGGCTCAACACTACTAGTTAGCCAACGAGACGGCTCTAACAGGGACATTGTGTTCCCTTTTTTTTCAATGCAGATTGCTCAGTAAAATGTAATGCTAAAAATGCTGCCATCCACTGTTTTTTGAAAAGGCGGTGTCTAAAGTGCCAGAATTTATTATTTTAGGAGCTACGAGTGTTTTTATGTATTTTAGAACAAATATTTTGACTGAAAATGTTCCACAGAAACCAAATTGACCTTAAGCATTGTGATGAAAGGTGTAGGTGCCCGCGGTGTATGATTTATTATCAACGACTATCATCAACGGTTTATACATAATCATGAAGCATATGTTTTAATATTAACTCAGTAAAATTTCACGCATTTCCTATTGGACCGCGATAAACAGTTTCAGGATTCCTGGGTCCCCTCAGGTAACCCAATAATGATGTGATATTGTTTGAATTAACAAGTACCTGTGTTAACTATGGAGAAAAAAATCATCTACCTATAATGAGATGATCTTTAATCACTATTTACATTTGAGCCCTTAAATTTAGATTTTGGGTACCTGAAACATATTTGGCTATCAAAGCTTTATACCCACAATGTATCATTGTATTTTGATACCGAAATGGAGATTAAATGTGATCGTATTACCTCAGAAATAGTTTAAAGCAGTCCTCTTTACTGTCTAGAGTTGATGGCCTTTAGGGCCCTTTGGACCAACTTAATCTATACCATATTTTATTGTTCATAATAGTTTTTCTTCACCAAACGAACGTTTTCAGCCAAAATATTTGTTCTGAAATGCATTAAAACACGGGTGGGCCCCTGTAAAATAATCTTGGGGCACTTTGGGCACCTATTTTGTTGTTTACCTTACTATACTGTCTGAAGCATGATATTACTCTTTATAAAATAGGTTCAAGAATGTAGCCATTGAGAAGCGTCAAAATGGATCACGTGTGCGTGCATTAATTTTAACCATGCGCGCACTTTGGTGATATCTCAGCGTGCAAAAAGTGCGCAACAAAAAAGCATAATGCACGGCTGCGTGTAAATCAATGGATGTTTACCATGCATTGCGCAGTTTTTTTACGATGTCACTACCCTCGCGATCGTTATTTCTTATGAAGGTTGCAGGTTTACAGTGTTTAATATCGCCTTGCTTAGTAAGATTGTCGACCCATTTTATAAAACAAATAATACACAGGTTTTCGTTTATGACGTTATGGCGATGCAGCGCTATTCGGGTATTCACAATGGCACAAAATACACTCGGCTTCGCCTCGTGAATTTTATTGCACCGGAGTGAATACCCTCATGCGCTGCATCGACCATAACGAACTCACACCTGTGTATTATTTGTATAACATTGGCTAATCTCCATCTACCGGTAAGAAGGAATACCTTGAATGCTGTGACCACCGAAATCATTAGCCTAGCAAAGCCAGAGTAATATTGGAGTGCTGTATTAAAGTACCTTAAATGAAGAATAAATATACATTTTTATCATTTTGTTATTATTATTATTATTATTATTACCATTTTCATTATTACTATCATTATTGTTATTAATTGTCATTATTACGATCGTTATTTATCTGACAAGGAAATTACTTTTTTAGAGATATCATCTCACATCCATTAAATCACATAAACAAATGTTGCTTGAGGTTATATTCAAAGCAAAACATTGAAAAGAAGGGAAGAATAGTCACCAGTTTGACATCTTGTTCCCGTCCAGCCAGAATTACAGTTACAACTGAATGCATTCTGAAGATTGCGACAATTCCCTCCGTTTAAACACGGGTTAGACGAGCACTCGTTTACGTCTGCATAGAAGGAAAAGTCAATAACAAGTCAGTCTAGTAATGACAGTGTAGAGAATGAATAAATGCAACTGATTATTTCGTGTATCATTGTAGTTTGACACCGAAATGGAGATTAACTGTGATCCTATTACTTCAGAAATAGTTTAAAGCAGAACTTTTTACTGTCTAGAGTTGATGGTACACAGGGCCCCTTGGAGCAACTTAATCTATACCATATTTTATTGTTCATAATGGGTTTTCTCCACCAAACGAACGTTTTCAGCCAAAATATTTGTTCTAAAATGCATTAAAACACGGGTTGGCGCCGATTTTGTTGTTTACCTTACTATACTGTCTGAAGCATGATATTACTCTACATTGGCTACCCTCCATCTACCGGTAAGAAGGATTTCCTTGAATGCAGTGACCACCGAAATCATTAGCCTAGCAGAGCCGGAGTAATATTGGAGTGCTGTTAGCACCTTATGTGATGGATATAATATCAATTATTATAATCATTTTGTTAATATTATTATCATTATTATTATCACCATTACCATTATCATTAATTATATCACTATTGTTATTTTAAAAAATATTATTTCTATTGTTATTCATTTATTTGACAAGGAAATTACTTTTTTATGGATATCATCTCACATCAAATCGATCACATAAAAAATGTTGCTTGAGGTTATATTCAAAGCAAAACATCGAAAAGAAGGGGGAAAAAGTCACCAGTTTGACATCTTGTTCCCGTCCAGCCAGAATTACAGGTACAACTGAATGCATTCTGAAGATTGCGACAATTCCCTCCGTTTAAACACGGGTTAGACGAGCACTCGTTCACGTCTGCATAGAAGGAAAAGTCTATAACAAGTCAGTCTAGTTATGACAGTGTAGAGAATGAATAAATGCAACTGATAATCATTGTATCATTGTATTATGATACCGAAATGGAGATTAAATGTGATCCTATTACCTCAGAAGCA
This sequence comes from Mesocentrotus franciscanus, assembly GCA_037976565.1. Lineage (NCBI taxonomy): Eukaryota > Metazoa > Echinodermata > Echinoidea > Camarodonta > Strongylocentrotidae > Mesocentrotus > Mesocentrotus franciscanus. Next base: position 3,605,838 of record CP137671.1, read on the forward strand.
GTCCTCTTTACTGTCTAGAGTTGATGGTCTTTAGGACCCTTTGGAGCAAAATACCATATTTTATTGTTCGTAATGGTTTTTCTACACCAAACGAACGTTTTCGGCCAAACAAATTGTTGTTCCGAAATGCATAAAAACACGGTTCGGCCCCTGAAACATAAACTTTAGGCACTTTGGGCACCGATTTTGTTGTTTACCTTACTATACTGTCTGAAGCATGATATTACTTTACATTGGCTACCCTCCATCTACCGGTAAGAAGGAATTCCTTGAATGCTGTGAGCACCGAAATTGAAGCACCTTACGTGATGGATGAATATCCATTATTATCATTTTTGTTATTATTATTATTATTATTATTACCATTATCATTATTAATATCATTATTGTTATTAATTGGACAAAGAAATTATTTGTTATGGACATCATTCCACATCAAATCCATCACGTACAAAAAAATGTTTCTTGAGATAATATTCAAAGCAAAACATCGAAAAGAAGGGTTTAAAAAAGTCACCAGTTTGACATCTTGTTCCCGTCCAGCCAGAATTACAGGTACAACCGAATGCATTCCGAAGATCGCGACAATTCCCTCCGTTTAAACACGGGTTAGACGAGCACTCGTTTACGTCTGCATAGAAGGAAAAGTCAATAACAAGTCAGTCTAGTTATGGCAGTGTAGAGAAAGAATAAATTCAACTAATAATTTCGTGTAGCATTGTATTTTGATACCGAAATGGAGATTAAATGTGATTCTATTACCTCAGAAATAGTTTAAAGCGGTTCTTTTTACTGTCTAAAGTTGATGGTCCTTAGGGCCCTTTGAAGCAACTTAATCTATACCATATTTGTATTGTTCATAAATGGATTTTCTCCACCAAACGAACGTTTTCACCCAAAATTGTTTGTTTTGAAATGCATGAAAACACACGTTGGCCCCAATAACATATACCTTTGGTACTTTGGGCACCGATTTTGCTGTTTACCTTACTATTCTGTCGAAGGCATGATATTACTCTACATTTGCTACTCTCAATCTACAGGTAAGAAGGAATTCCTTGAATGCTGTGACCACTAAAAATTTATAAGCCTAGCAGAGAAGGAGTAATATTGGAGTGCCTTAGACACCATACGTGATGATCATTTTTTTTTGTGTGTGTGTCGCTATTATGATTATTATTATTATTACCATAATCATTATTATTATCGTTATTGTTTTTAATTGTTACTATTACTATTGTTATTTATCTGAAAAGGAAATTACTTTTTTAGAGATATCATTTCACATCAATTCAATCACATAAACAAATATTGCTTGAGGTTATATTCAAAGCAAAACATCGAACAGAAGGGGAAAAATAGTCACCAGTTTGACATCTTGTTCCCGTCCAGCCAGAATTACAGTTACAACTGAATGCATTCTGAAGATTGCGACAATTCCCTCCGTTTAAACACGGGTTAGACGAGCACTCGTTCACGTCTGCATAGAAGGAAAAGTCAATAACAAGTCAGTCTAGTTATGACAGTGTAGAGAATGAATAAATGCAACTGATTATTTCGATTTTGCTGTTTACCTAACTATACTGTCCATAAGCATGATATTACTCTACATTTGCTACTCTCCATTTACCGGTAAGAAGGAATTCCTTGAATGCTGTGACCACCGAAATGAGTGCCGTAAGCACCTTACATGATGGATATAATATCCATGATTATCATTGCTTTATTTATTTGTTGAGTAGTAGTTTTAGTACCATTTCCATTATTATAATTATTGTTTCTATTGTTATTATTATTATTGCAATTTATCTGACAAGGACATTACTTTTTTATAGACATCATCTGACATCAAATCAAATCACATAAAATATGGTGCTTGAGGTTATATTCAAAGCAAAACATTGAAAAGAAGGAAAAAATAATCACTAGTTTGACATCTTGTTCCCGTCCAGCCAGAATTACAGGTACAACTGAATGCATTCTGAAGATTGCGACAATTCCCTCCGTTTAAGCACGGGTTAGACGAGCACTCGTTCACGTCTGCATAAAAGGAAAAATCAATAACAAGTCAGTCTAGCTATGACAGTGTAGAGAATGGATGAATGCAACTGCTAATTTTGAATATCATTGTATTATGATACCGAAATGGAGATTAAATGTGATCACATAACCTAAGAAATAGTTTAAAGCAGTCCTCTTGACTGTCTAGAGTTGATGGTATTTAGGGACCTTTCGACCAACTCAAGCTATACCATATTTTATTGTTCATAATGAGTTTTCTTCACCAAACGAACGTTTTCAGCCAAAATAGTTGTGCTGAAATGCATTAAAACACGGGTGGGCCCCTGTAAATAATCTTCGGGCACTTTGGGCACCGATTTTGCTGTTTACCTAACTATACTGTCCATAAGCATAATATTACTCTACATTTGCTATTCTCCATCTCAGTATCGGTAAGAAGGAATTCCTTCAATGCTGTGAGCACCGAAATCATTAGCCCAGCAGAGCCGGAGTAATATTGGAGTGCCGTTAGCACCTTACGTAAAGACTGGATAAATATCCATTATTATTATTGCTTTATTTATTATTATTATTATTACCAGTTCCATTATCATTATTATTATCATTATTGTAATATTATTGTTATTATTGTTATCGTTATTTATCTGACAAGGACATTACTTTTTTATAGACATCATCTGACATCAAATCAAATCACATTAAAAGAAGTTGCTTGATGTTATATTCAAAGCAAAACATCGAAAAAAAGGAAAAAATAGTCACCAGTTGGACATCTTGTTCCCGTCCAGCCAGAAATACAGGTACAACTAAATGCATTCTGAAGATTGCGACAATTCCCTCCGTTTAAGCACGGGTTAGACAAGCACTCGTTCACGTCTGCATAGAAGGAAAAGTCAATAACAAGCCAGTCTAGTTATGACAGTGTAGAGAATGGATGAATGCAACTGATAATTTCGTGTATCTATTAACACATATCTGCACAGAATTATGTTACACTTGTTATAATGAATATAAAACAATAAATTATTTCAAAGGAAATCAGATTTTTAGAAAGCTTTGGTAAATGGGTCTAGGAATTTTGATAAATCCAGATTAAGTGAAGCAATTTTATGCTTATTTACCGGTAAATTGTTACTGTTTTCCTATACTAGTGTACTTCGGAAAAACTACGTGTCTCTGACAATATTTTGCATCTAACATGATTTATTTAAGAAACCTTTGCCAATTAATTACTAAATGCCCATTTTCATCTCATTCCAAGCGCCAATTCTCTCTAATTCTCTCTCTCTTTATACTGTATATAATCATTCTCACTTGGTATTTGGTCAAAGGGGACAAAAATTTCCAGTTTGGCATTTGGTCAAAGGGGATAAAAATTACAGGTTTAGGGCATTTGGTCAAAGGGGATAAATATTTCCGGTTTGGCATTCGGTCAAAGGGGATAACATTTTCCGGTTTGGCATTTGGTCAAAGGGGATAAAAATTTCCGGTTTGGCATTTTGTCAAAGGGGATAAACATTTCCGGTTTGGCATTTGGTCAAATGCTGGGGATAAAAATTTCTGGTTTGGCATTTGGTCAAAGGGGATAAAAATTTCCAGTTTGGCATTTGGTCAAAGGGGATAAAAGTTTCCGGTTTGGTATTTGGTCAAAGGGAATAAAATTTCTGGTTTGGCATTTGGTCAAAGGGGATACAAATTTCTGGTTTTGATGACATGGTATTGCTATTGGCTTACACAAGTGGAGTCAATTTTGTTTTTAATCGTACATATGTATTTCATTATTTGTACTGATGTACTTATGTTTGTAAATAAAGAATATTCATTTTAGTAAAAGATAGATATTACTTGATTTCTCTTTAATTATATGAATATTTGTTTAAAATACAGTTATTATTTGTTTATTTTTGTTAGTAATAAAATTTTCTCTGCATATATTTTTGTGTAGATTTCTTTCATTAAATTGTGGATGTGATTGTACTACATGATTATGACAGATGAACCAATTAATAAGTGAGAATGATTATATACAGTATAAAGAGAGAGAGAGAGACAGAGAATTAGAGAGAATTGGCGCCTGGAATAAAATGAAAATGGGCATTTAGTAATTAATTGGCAAAGGTTTCTTTAAAAAAAAATCATGTTAGATGCAAAATATTGTCAGAGACACGTAGTTTTTCCGAAGTACACTAGTATAGGAAAACAGTAACAATTTACCGATAAATAAGCATAAAATTGCTTCACTTAATCTGGATTTATCAAAATTCCTAGACCCATTTACCAAAGCTTTCAAAAAATCTGATTTCCTTTGAAATAATTTATTGTTATAAATAATATTTTTTATTGTTTCCAGTAGTTTGAGATAAGTATGGTATCCCGTCTTATCCGGGAATTTGTAGAACGCCAATATATAGTTACCTAGGCAAAGGCACTGATGAGGTTGAACAAACTACTGAATATATCGTCCACGATTAACCTGAGAAAGACTGGGGTAGTGGCTAGTTGCATGCAAGCAATGTGAAATAGGTATTTCTTTAGTGGGTTTTGAAAGTATATAGCAGGTAACAGGGCACTAAGGAATACTGAGGAATACTGTTCCACAACCTAGGTTCAGAAACAGCAAATGATTCATCATATAGATATTGCTATTTGTGAGCTCCATATACCAAATGTATAGTTATTTGTCATGCTGAATTACAGTGTATCTGCAGATTTGGGTAATAAATGTAATGTATGAATAAGGGTATGCATTTCCTTCCATAAGTAAAGGAGGACTTCACATTAGGTCGAGTTCGATTGTTTTAAGTTATTCCATGATCATGTTGATTCTGGACGTCATCGTGGGTATCGACAACAACCTCAAGTCCCTTTGAACATGAAACGTATTTTTCTCTCATCATGTCCCGTCTTTGTCATCGTAATTTTAAGAGCAATTTACCGGCTGGCAAACCCCAACTATCATGTTTATGATCCGGGTGTTTGTCTATTCTTATTTTCCGCATAAAAAAGAAAGGAATGATAAAATACATACATGTGTATAGCAATACTGTATAAACAAATAAATTAATGGTTAAGATGATGATAATAAAATTAGTAGTAATAGTAGTAAAAAATAAAATCAATAATAATAATAATAATAATGATAATGATGACAATAATAATAATAATAATAATAATAATAATAATAATACAACTGAAGAAGAGACGAAGAAAAAAAGAAAAAAAAAGAAGGAAAAAGGAAGATGAAAGGAGAAGAAAGAGGAGAAGGAGGAGACGAGGAAGAACAAAAAGAAGAAGAAGAGGGAGAAGAAAAAGAGGAAGAAGAAGAAGAGGAAGAGGAAGAAGGAGAAATGCACAATAGCAATAAAAAAGGGCTAAATTGCGCTACTCATAGTCATTCATAAAAGGGCTCTGTTCATTCAGTTTATCTTATGCACCACCCTTTTGTTATACAACAAGATATTTTATTATAATAGTCTTCATGTAACTTACCCCTACAACTAGAGCCTGAGAACCCCGGGCAACATCTAGTCTCAGACCTAGAGGCCGAACGGTGACGCGTTCTACAAGAAACCAGTACAAAGAATCGTGTCAATATATTTCTTAACATCCTTGATTCGTTTCAATTTAGAATAAGATTTGTTTGTTTGTTTATTTTCCACAGCAATAATCAAGTGTTAGAACATACATATCATAAATACATATACATATGGCGAATAGGCCATTTCAGTGGCATTATCTTAACGCCACCGTTCTTTCATGGACATAATAAATAAACACATGTATATCAATAGTAATTGAACGAAAGTCATATTAACATAATAAAAAACATATTAAAATACGAACAGCTCAAGTTGAAGTTCATTAATTCAATTTTGTCAAATAATAGTGCATAACATAAAGAACATAAGACAAAATATATTTCTGGTAACAATGATGCTTTACGTAAAATCATATTAATTGAACATTGGTAATTTGACAACTTACATATTATTAACATGTATATAAGATAATTGATTTGTTTTTTGTGGAAAACAGGAGGGCATTTTAATAAGCTATGCCGTTGGTCGTGATGATTTTTTTGGTTAATAAACCATTTCATTAAATTCAATTCAGTTGTACATTAAATGCCCCAAAATAGCGTTAAAGCAGTCAGTTATTGGGTCATAGAAAGAAAAAAAAACGAACAAACAAAATGTTGCCACGAAACCTCAGATATGTAGGATGGGTATCGGTGGACGTTGTCTCCACCCCCTAAACGAATAAGAAGGTCAATGAAAAGCGATATACGGTGTTGAAATAGAGATAGTGGGAGAGGGTAGAGGAAACGGGGGGGGGGAGGAAGAGAAGTAATGGAAAACGAGTTAAGGTCTAGTAATTATAAGGAAAGGGAGAGAGAAAGAGAGAGAGAAAGAGAGGAAGAGAGAGAGAGAAAAGAGAGAGAGAGAGGAAGGGAGATAGAGAGAGTGGGAGAGAGAATGGGAGAGAGAGAAAGAGAGTGAGAGAGAGAGAGAGAGAGAAGTGGGGGCAGAGATGATTGGGTCCTGCTCGTTCAGTTGGAATTAAATGCGTATATCTGAACTACATGTTTTTTTTAATTTTCTCTTGAAGCAGTTTAGTCTTGGGAGTGCATTATAGGGATGCAGTGCGAGTTACCAATTTTGGAGCCATAAAGAAATATTTGTATGTGCAAAAAGGGTACGCGTGAGGGGAAGGTCTAAATCATAGTGGCATGATGTGGTAGGGTACAAAACCTAAAAGGCCCCCAACAAAGTGAACTAACATGTTTACAATTGCAACAAAAGATTAGGATTCATCGAGATAAGCTTGTACAGTAGACATGATAGATTAAAATGACTGGATTGTGGAAATAATAATCAAATGCGATGGTAGTTGGTTATATACTACAGCCCCCCCCTCCACCCGAAGACAATAACTGTTTGTTTTCGGTCTGGGGAGATTCTTCTTGTGCAGAGTGAATAGACGTCTGACTGACATGTCTATGGTATTGATAGTTTCTCTGGTGCAATATTGTAAGATGTAAAACCTTAAACCTTAACTTCTGCGCATTTGTAAATATATATACTCGACCAAGTGATTGAAGAAATACAAACTAGAACGAGCTGAATTACGAGAGATAAAGGACGGCATTGAAATGTCATCACCAATACCACCACCACTACCACTACTAACGGCTTTTTGATGGGAAATGCTATAGTTTAGAAGTATATCAGGACCAGCGATATTCTTGAGAATTAACAAAAAAAAACTATAAGTATATATCAATAAACGAAAATAGTAGGTTTCTTGCCTGTATCTTGTGCAACGATCCCAGCCCGCGAAGCCGCAACTTGTTGTGTACCTCTGTCTGTAGGCTTCACTGTAAGACACACGAGTTTCATAGGACCTGCATCGAATAATTGAAAATGGGAAATAATCTCTTAAAGAGATGGTTGAATTCTTGTTTAAGGCCGCAAATGCCTTCAAAAAGCATAGATATTGCTCTCATCTTAATTATGACATATCCCGTGCCCTTTTAGAACCTAAAATTGCTATGAAGGTAATTTTAGACCCCAAAATGGGTGAATTTAGATTGAATACGATCATACCAATTTAGCTCCACTTTCGAAAAAATACGGTGACCGTTATTTAATCAATTAATTAATAATAACAATACACGGGCCAGCTGATTGTGCGTATAATAAACAACACGAAAAAGCCAACAAAAAGCCAATATTGGCATTGGCTGGAATAAAACGTAAAGGCGCTATCTCGTTTTTTAACGACTGGTTCAAAATTACCGAATAGTTGTGGGGCACCATCCGTACCACAACTTTTTTAAATGGTTATATTTATGGATGTTTCAGCCGTCTCTGAACAGTTTTTTATCAAAACATTATGATTTTGTCATTTAAATTGTATATTCTTTCAAACTTGACACTCAGTTTTTCATTATCTCTCAAACTAATTATTTTGTGTAGCGCCCTCTGCAACAAAACTCAACTATCCCTTTAACTGTAATGTTAATGATTTTTTTATTTATTAATGTATATAAAGGTGCCCTATTTGTGTTAGGTACTCATTGTACCTAACCCTCATATATATATATATATATATCATCAGATCAGCTTTTACCTTTATATTATTTTTTTAACAAAATGCTTCCTTTTTTTTTAGAACGATCTTCTGAAAAATCGTATTCAGTCATTAGCAGAAGTAAAATATAAATTCAAACTATATTACTCAAACAACAAAATTGTCTAACGTTACCGTGACATCATAATTATATTATTATTCCTATGGACCCCTCCCCTCCTGTTGTTGAATTAAACTGGAACTTATTTGGTTATAAAAGCTGTGAGGTGGATATGACTTTACATTGCTTTTTCTTTGTGATATTGTCGGGCATAACTTTGCTTTCTCAAGAAGAAAATGTTAATGGAATTTACAAAAATCACAAATATAAATGTTTTTGTTAATGTAAAGCTGTCTTGTTTGGATTAAACAAGGAATGGAATTAATAAATACACAATCATAATTATTTGGAATACTTACGAGACTCCAGACGAGCATTCACTTTGACCGTAAATGGGTGTGGCCAGTAAGGCCATAGTAACCAACACCACCAGCGGTGAAAGAAGGCCCAAAGTAACCAAGGCCATTATCATCAAACAAGCACAATTGACTGGAAATGAAAGTAATTGACATGAACAATAATCAGTGAACTAAAACCAGCTTTGTATTACTCTCTACGGTACTGGATGAGTCATAATCTTTTAAAAAGGAAAAGAAAACAGTATTTATTTTTCACTTATTTATTTCTCATCCTGCGGGCTCTGCAATTGTTATTACGCCCATCGTTTCCAGGTACTCCTGGATGGAGAGGGAACATGTGGGCAAAATACCATGCCCAAGGAAGTAAGCAGTAGCACTGAGCAAGGAACGAACCTTTTGTATGAGAGTCAAGAGTCTTCACCAAAATACCTCAGTGCTCTTTGTTATTTGGGTATTCAGAAGCTGATATATAACTCTTGTTTTCAAATTAATATTATCAACATCTTCTTCAACCTTCATAATCAAAGGAAATTTGTATACAAAATGTTCCAAACTTGTGTACGGAGGATTTATCATAGAGGGAGAGACAAGTGAATATTCTTGTGATCAACGACGGTGTATATTCACGTTTCCCCGTCCATTTTGACACTTGTGTCAATCAATTTTAAATTGTTTTCATTCAACGCGCACGCATGCGTCCGATCAAAGTTTTGAAAGAGTTAAACAAAGGTCTGAAACGTGTAGTAAATTGGTCCAATAAGCAAGTTTGACGCACGCGTACGCATCCGCCATGACGCGCGCACGGACATGGGTATGACCAAAAGTTAACCCATGACGTACGTCAAGTTTTTGCATATCCACCAAACATCATTCAGAAACGACAATGTATGGCGAAAATATGGTCAGTAATAGAAATTAAAAAAATTGCAGCTAGATGACGTCACGCATCAGTAATAAAATAATATCTTCGTTAGGATCAATAATTATGCATATCGCACATGTAATGACAATTTCATTTTCGTTTATTATGTCAGTCATGAAATATGAAGCGTTCAAAATCCATACAGAAAGAAAGGGGGAAAATCTAAAACGAAAAAGGGCGCTTATCACATCAATGAATGGGCTATCATCAGAGATGAAAAGGGACACTTACTACAAAAGAAAAGGGACACTTGTCAAAGTACAAGATGCACCTATCAGATTTGGATAGGGACACTTATCAGAGGTGAAAAGCGACACTCATGACAAAGGGGACGGGGCTCAATACATTTTCCCTATGTAAAATGGGCACCTTTGGGGTACTTAAACGAAGCGAAGCTCTAGTTTTATTTCTCTTTTTCATTTTTTCCTTTTCTTTCTGACTACCAATTCTTTCCTTCTTTTTTTTAACTTAAATTAATTTTCTTTCTTTCTTTCTTTCTTTTCTGTCATTTTTGTTCATTTTGGATTAATTGAAACGCCCAGTAAAATCATATGTGCCATAAAGTGATACAACTTATTTTTCACCTAAAATTTTCCGGTGAACTATCCGAATGTGTTTTCTATCCCTAAAGGCAGAATCTCATAGCTTTGACAAAAATTCAACAAAGCATCGGTACAGAACAGGTCGTTATGACCTCCTACGTCATAGGATAGGAGGAAAACATGCGATATCCTGGCTCCACAAACTTCCTGATGATTTTCTTCTAAAGGAACTAGGAATTAATAAAACGAATTGTTCACGGAAGTGAAATAGAAAGTGTTTGAATTGTTCATATTCCCTAGTGGATATTATCTTACCAGTGACAGGATTAAAAGAAGGGCAGTGCCTTAATTGTGGGAATGATTTTTTTTTTTTGGGGTCACTAAGGGAGTTGAGGGTATAAGGTAATGACAAGATGAGCACAACTGACATCCGAAAATTCCAGGTCAAGCGAAAACAGAACATACCAAAACAAAAATTAACCAAACAAAATGTGAAAAATAAAACAATTGAGAACACAAAATTCAAACCAACAAACAATAAAATATCACCCCGATCTTGGGAGTGGGGTGGGGCTGAGTAGTACCTTGAAAACAACACCTCGCCTCCGGCTCGCAGGCCCACGAGAAGAAGGGGGAAGGTAGGACTCTGTAAGACCTCAGCTCTTATCTTGGCGAACCACAGTCTTTTGGCACAAGAAAAAAGAAAAGAAAAAGGTAATTTGCTTTAACACATGAACCTATCGTTATTCCTAACGATACGGATATTTAAATAAAACTTGAACCAGAGGGATTTCGACTTAATTTACAGGCGTAATTAAACGGAGTATTAATGCCCCTCATACTCTCGTCATGGTCGAGGAATCCACTCAAGGAAACAAGTAAACACGTACAGACTTCAATTTGACACCTTATCACAAATCCTAAAGCATTGAGCAGAGTCTAGCTCTGTCAGTCTCTGGCTGCATCATTAGTTGGGAGATCATGTTAAGGGACATATTTTCACAACGTAGGCTTTGTGGTGGATGTTATTTCCTGTTATTTTGATGATCCCTCATGATCTTTCTTTCCTCATCCGGAAGCAGAGGTCACCTCAGATGATCTAGGGATCAAAAGAGTCTACCGAGAACTATTAAGTCCAAGAGAACTATTAAAAAGGTATATACGTGTTTATAAAAGAGAGTGAGGGGAGGGGGAGAGAGAGAGAGAGGGAGATAGGAGAAGAGGGAGAGGGAGAAAGAGAGAGAGAGTGAGAGTAATTGAGGGGGAGATATAGAGCGGGTCAGAGAGAGAGAGAGAGGATTTTTTTTTTTGGGGGGGGTCTTGTTGTTTTGCAGTTGTCGTTACTGTTTTCAAAGAATGTTTACGGGATCACGTTCCGAAGTACTCCCAAATAAAAAAAAATTATTTAATAAACAAATAACGTAGAACCAGATTTTACGCTATTTAAAATAATAATTCAAAAATATAACAATCATGCAAGATAAAAGAATGAGCAAAAAGATGTGATGATGCAAAATGTCACAAACAAACAGATGATTATGAGAAATTATTGTTTCTCTCTCTTTTCCTCTCTCTGTATGTCTCTCTCTCTCTCTTTCTCTCTCTCGCTCGCCTTCTCAGCGCCATTTTCCATCTTCATCTCTGGTACTGTTTTCCGTTCCGCTATTTGCTTTTATTCCGAAAGTATTCCTTTCGATCTTGAGATAAATTATTATACCGTAACCTCGATATGGAGAAGAAAAAAACGAGACGAGCACCTTATGATATCGAAATAAGAAGAATATTACTCTACAATAATTATAAAAAGTAAAACTTTTGAATGTAAATCATGATAAAAATGGAAACTAAAGAGGAATCCAGAGCGGGTGGGGTTAATCGGCCGAGCTTTAGCAGGCGACAATTATTGACAATGGGGAAATGAATGGAGGTATCGACCGATCTGCGAGTGCGGAGATGCTTACGCAATTTGTATTGCGAGTGTATTGAAAAGGAAAGACGTGAAGCTTCAGCAAAATAAGACGGAATTTTCCCTCAAAAATAACAGACCTTATTTTTCGTATTGATGAACAAAACTTATATTTTTAGAAGAAAAAAAAAGTCTGATCTTTCATTTTTACATTCACTAAAAATTACGAAAATGGCTGAATGAGGCGCAATGAGCAATGAAAGTAGAAAGCACCGCCAAATTTTCCATTACTGGCGATGTAACCGAAATCGCTCCGTCACAGGGGAAACAATCGCCGTGCGCGGGCTCGCTCTCAAAGGGTTAAAAAAATGTAACTTTGAACGGAGTTCTAAAACGAGAAAGTGTGGAGCTGGATTTAAGGTTATTACAAAATGAATTACATTCATGTACTCCTGTATAACGGATAGCATGGGTTCTTATAGTTGAACGGGTAATGGGAACACAAAGATTATCCCGTTTACAAGTATGATACGTATGGAATCATGAATTAGTTTTGAACATAATATTATCGAAAAATACTCGGATAGTCCCTTTGTGATACATCAACATGAAAACTGATATATTAAGTTTTACAAGTTGGACTACGAAAGTCACTCTTTTTCATCAGTCGTATTGCACGTTTTCGTAAAATATATAGTTTATAAATATAGATTTTATATGTTTTGCCCCATATCTCATTACAATTATTGAGGTGCGGTTAAATAATAGCATTGTAGATACTGACCATTACTCTGCTGGGTATGAAATATCTGACTTCGGATAATATGCTTCTTTAAAGCTTAGAAGATATATTAGCAGTGTGATACTTCCAGTCAAGTGACTCATGAATAAGAATGCCTAAGAAAATTAATGACTCCGTTCCCTCAGTAACAGTATTTTCAATTCTCATTCGGTCAGCGTATGATGGAATTATACATACTTTGTTTTCTTAAAATTCAATAAAAGTTTGTTACATCTGAACCAGTCGTTTACCATTTGTAATTAGGTGATCTGCCGTGTAGCGTAGCAGATCGATCACTTTTGATTTCGTCAGAATTTTTTGTTCTCCCCTATTATTTCTGTATGGATTTTGTTTGCTTCATTTCTCATAAATGAAATAGTTGATAACAATGACACTTTCATGATATGTGCCATATGCATGATTATTGATCCTAGCGAAGATATCTTCTTTATTATGTGTATTCTTGTGTACCTGTATAAAAATGTATGAATTAATAATAATAAAAAAAAAATTATTACTGATGCGTGACGCCATCTAGGCGCATTTCTAAATGATATTTGATATGCATAAACTATGCATGGGTAAACTTTTGGTCACACTGATTTCCGTGCGCACGTCATAGCGGACGCTTACGCGTGCGTCAAACTTTAAAATTGGTCAAAATGCGTATTGGACCGATTTACTACACGCTTCATACATTTTTGAACATTTTGTTTGTTTTAAAGCCTATGTCCACTATTTTGGCCAAGATAGAATAAACCTCCCAGCATGGTCACTGGTAGGTGGTTATATCATCAAATCAGCTCTCAATTAACATAAGAAAAGGGGGATCATGGGGAACCAACGGGCACCGCTTAGGCATTGTTTGCTATATAGAGGGCGCAAGGAGCTTTTACATAACATTTTAAAAATGCGTCTGCGCGCGCGCATTTTTGCGTGTGCCGTCCGTACGGAATATATTATTTCAATTTTTCACGTGTATTGTGTTTAATTGCTGATACTATTCTTAGCAATTTGAAATCACTTTTAGCCATTATTGAACTAAATTTAGCTCATAGACGTTCGTTAAACCTCAAAATTTATGCACGCGCGTATATGCAAAAATTGCCCAAAGTGGTCAAAAAAGTACCTATTTTGAATCCGCTATAACTCATCAGAATTACTGGTGAACCCCATTTTTCTTTCTTGATGTTCTGATAGGGTATGAATTGGAGATGCGATTTCATGTATCAACTTTGCTGTTAGAATGTTTTGACGTCAACATCGTGCCACTTAAAGGAAAACAATTGAATTTGATTCGATTATGTAATATTTGCCGTGGTTGTTTTGAATATATCTCGTCTATCCCTACTCTGATGTATCCCATATTTCATTATGTTGTAGCTGAGACTTTACTCTACAAAGATATATTGGGATTCAATTTTTGATCAGAAGACGGGATCGTGGTCAAAATTCCAATTTGAGGTGAAGACTGCAAAATCTGCCATCATGATTTCTACTTGAATGTGTAATACGAATGGAAGATGGGATTTCTTTTTTCAAAGTCCGAATTTCTCATCGATTCTGTGTTATTTTGTGATCGGCCGCGTAGTGTAGCAAGTCTCCTAATGAGTGTAGTGTTTCAACATTCTCAATCTCTCTCGCTCTCTCTCTCTCTCGATCTCGATCTGTCGATTTCTTCCTCTTCTCTTTGCTTTCGCCGACATTAAAATATCTGTCCACAAGTCCTCTGGTTAGGATTAACGCTCCTTTTCTCGTTATCCTTATCACCGACCCACCCAAGCCGCCGTCAAAACATGATGCATGTCCTTGGCTGGGTCGTAAATCTAAACATGCAGTGTAGCATTTTGGTCTCATGGTCAGATTCGGTGAATGCCTCTTGGTTCTTACTAATCTCCATCGATACTGTATCTCTCTTACAATTCTCATTTGCACAATTGCACCTCACGATTCTCGACCGTCAACATCGCTTTTGTTGCTGCTCTGTACGATCCAACATACTCGTATAATAAATAATCATAACCTTAACAATATGAACGACGTGATATTTTGTTCGCCTACTCCTTTTATTAATGTAATGGTAACAGGGTTGTACCGAACATAGTCAGCACAATCATTTCTACAGTTTCCACATCCTTGGTTACTAAATGAGCTTGTACATAGGCGTGTAATATAAGTGGAGGGTGGAATTAAAAAAGACAGAATCTCCCATTGAGTTTCTACACGTGTCATGTCTCAATCAAAGCGGCACATCACCTAATTCGTCTCCGTGACGAATTCCATGTCTAGTTTTATTTGTAGTATTCACCCCTGAATCATATTAATACCCGAATGAAACGAATTATAGCGAGAGTGTACCGTACCTTAAACTCTAACTCGGCTCCAGGCTTAGAACATCTGTCCGGTCTAGAGTTGTGCGATCTAAATCAGAACTCTCAACTTTAGTTTGTGATATCTCTTTGGTTTTAGCGACTCAATCTTGTATGATGCTACTTTGACACAAATCGTTGTAACAAGTTTTGCGCATGCTCTATGCCTAAAGTCAAGGGCTTGCTTCGTTGAACCGGATCTTCGCCTCTTCGGGTTACATGAACTTTTGTAAATATTCAAGCGGTACTTCCCGGAGGGCCGTGTTTAACGTTTGTGAAAAACACTGCCACTTATAGCCAAAGCATCGGCTGCAGTTTCCCCGACATTTTCTGAGAAAAAAACCTACAGAAAATTTACAAAAACCATGCATGCGTCTCGACCCAAGACTTTGTAATACGAGATAAAATAATCAAAGAGTTCGAAAAAAGGCCAGCGATCGACACTTCACCATTGTCTAAATTGATCGGCATGTTTTCACAAAATAATGCATATACAGGTGTAAAGATTATATATTTATATATTATATATTATAAAGGACAATCTTTAATAATATCGTAATTATTTACATTCAGTCAGGAGACCGGCAATGTCGGTCTCACGTGCCTTCTGTAGTGTTATGAGAGGGTTCACGATACTGATAGCCCATGAGACCGACAATGTTTGTGTGCTGCCTTCTCAAGAATTATCAGAGAGTTCAAGATACTGATAGCCCATGAGACGGGAAAATGTTGGTCTCACGGGCCTTCTAAAGTGTTATCACATGTTTTGCAAGACCGATAGCCCATGAGACCGTCAGCGCGACTGTTGTACATGTGATGGGAGGCTTATGCTTCATTATATTTATTTTTGGTCCCTGTTCTTTCTCTTTTACTTGGGGCACTCGATATCTTGTTATTCAGGTTTTGTATACCACTCATACATACCAAATTATCAATCAGTTAAGAGTACAATCATATATAAAAGGGAAATGAAACTCAACAAACTTTAGCTTACCATCTTGGTAAAAATTGTGTGCCGGTTAAAATATCTTGAAATTACTCCTATTTGATTACTGAGCAAGGAAAACAATCTCTCAAAGATTTGCAGTTTCCTTGCTAGCTATTATCTCATTGCAGTCACCATTTTGATTAAAATAGTGATGTCAGCGTCGCACAATCACTTGAGATACCCACTGACCTCAGTTTTAGTTACGATGTAGGAAACTCACCCGTGAAATGCATGATAACAGTTTCCTAATAATAGATAACCCTTTATTTATAATACAATCAATTTATGTATGTTCTCTCATAACGAATGGTGACAAGATTTTTGGTTCAGCTATTTTGAACAGTTGTATGAGCAGTTTTTTTTTTTGGTTAAACAAAACTTGGCATGAATAAGTTGTTGCTTGTTCAGACAGAGCGGTTTAGATGCGGAAGGTGGGTTGTCGACTAGTGCCGGCGCCACCACTTCCAGGGGCGGATCCAGGGGGGCGCACGCCCCCTTTTACCTTAGAAAAATATGTCCATTGGAACAATTGTTCTTGATTAAACATGTAATATATGTTTTCATGCTAATCACTGAAAAGAAATGATCAGATAATGTGATGAATAAGTCATGTTATGCTATCCCGAATGAATTGATGTATTTTTACAGGATGTGCATTTGAGTGGAAAACACACTGTACATGGGCATCTGCAGTGTACATGTATCGTATATGGCAATTCTCACAGGTATTTAGCAGTATTAGTCCATTGGGCCAAAAACTGAAATGGCCCCCACCTCTTAGACAGAATCTTTATTGTTTTATTCTTAGCTGTCAGAATGTGCTTTTTTGCCCTGAAGTTGGTAGCGGGTGAGGCATAGTATTTCTTCCTTATATTTCACTTTATTTTAACATCTATATTTCAATGTTTCCCTTTCTCTCTTGATAATATTTCAGCGACGAATTAAAAGTTTTAGTAGACATCTCGGATGTAGTACAGCAATAAAGCCTGGGCACAATTATGATAATAAGGATGAGAATGATATAACTACTATAAGGCCGAATTCAGCATGCACAACTATGCTACTGACAATGATGATTATGCTGATGATGCTGATATTACTAATATTAATATAATATTAATAATAATAATAACAATGATAATACTACTACTACCACTCATAATGATAATGATAATAATAATAACAATACTAATGGTAGTACTTATAATAATAATAATAATGATAATACAAAAATATAATAATAATGATAATGCTGCTACTACTACATTTAATCCTTTAATTTAATTTATCTACATTTGGTTATGCTGAGAAAAGCACAGAACTTTTCCCTTATTTATAACTTTTAACGCTATGTTTAGTAAAAACATACGTCACTTTAAGATAACCCTTGTTTAATCACATGCTTTTGTAAATACCTTATGTCTATTTAGATATCGTAATTTATATACTTAACTGCATTAATTAGGATCTACGTAATACAAGCTTTGCTTTTTAGTAGATCCCCCACTTTATTTAGCTTTTTTTTTCAATGTAATATCATACTTATGAGTGTATCTTTTGTTAAATCTATAATACCATGTACATTATATTCCTATATTGTATGATTAGTTATAATTATTATTATGTATATTATGTTCAATCGTTTATTGTCGATAAAGTGGAAATAAATAAACTTGAAACTTGAAACATTTATAAAACTGTGGACGCTAGATGGCGTAATCTCTGTAATCATATACAACACTGAGTAGAAGAGTTCAATGCACTAACATTCCGGTTTTTAGTATTTTAAAAATTATTTAGAAGCTAAATAAGGACGATGAGGTTTGTTTAGGTTTCCTATCTCGTACAATTTCCTCTGACATTTTTACCTCTGACATTTTTACCTCTCTCATTTTTACCTCTGACATTTTTACCTCTGACAGTTTTTTCCTCTGACATTTTTACCTCTGACATTTTTTCCTCTGACATTTTTTCCTCTGACATTTTTACACCGGGCGGATTTCGGTGAGCTTTAGGTTGATATCTCGGAAGTCTTTTAATCAATCTTATCATGCTTACAGGACTGTCATAAATTGAAATTCATATAAATATACTCACTCTCCTCACTGGATGTTGAAATATTTCCTTAAGTTGTCACGTGTCTTAAGTACTATTACTTGTAATACAGATTCGAAATCATGCTCGATATTCTAGGCTCAGTTTGTACATTTCTTAATTTGATTTCAATAAGATTTATATGACATATTACATGTTGAGAGCTGGGAGGATGTTTGGTCTATGTAGTGAATGCGTTAACGCCCTTCTGTCTCTCGACACAGTACTCTCACTCACAACTCGATTCTGAATCTATGTAATGTTCTTGATCCTTTTTCCTTTTGTATACATTATTATTATCAATTTCATTATAAACTGCTCAATTTATGGACACACATTTCCTAATTAATTCTGACGTTATATTAAATCATTATGAAATATTGTACTCATGAGCTAGCTTACTTAAGCCCTTTTACCTGTATGTTATAATGTGTAATAATTTAATTGTAGCGCATTAATTCTTATTCATTTATTTATTTATCGACAGACTCGACAACTTTATTGACTTTGTGTATAATACTTTTACCATTGTTATCCATATTTCTTAATTTGCAATCCAACCTAAATTTTTGGTTCCAATAAAGAATTATTAATGAAAGTCTGCGCGATCCTGTTGAAATTTAATCTCAATTTATAACAAAACTTGATGGTCTTTCATTATTCTTTTAATAGTCCTCTGAACTCCATTCAAGTACCCTTAAAAGTGCCCCTTTTTACATAGGAAAAGTGTCCATTTTTACTTTGACAAGTGCCCCTTTCCTTTTAAGAAGTGTACTTCCCCCTTCTAATAAGTGCCCCTTTTCACCTCTGGTAAATGTCCCATCTCTCTCTCTCTCTCATTTCAGAGGTAGCATCATTCACTGGGAGAAAAGGAAGATCTATGAAGTGCATGCCTGGCATACAATTCGTTCAGTCCTGTTATGATTTTTATCTCTGTAATATCCAACTGACCGGTTAACTGTGGTGTTATCAATTAATGAACTGCAATACTTGGAATCCAGGCTGCATCCATTACTTATTGCTATGTCGGGCAAATCTCAGGCAAGTTCCATGTTTTTAAGAACCTTAGTTTAAAAAGTATGCATGCAATTTGAATGTTAGTAAAATGCTCTATTGCCCAAGCTAAATTGCATTAGAAAAATTAGACCTCAGACTTCCTTTGTTTAACCCGAAATGAACAAAAATTATGATTTAGCCCAGCGTCCGCTTTGACTTTGAGTAGAATAAAGGCTACGGAGAACATTTCCCAGTCTGTGACGCTACCTTCCTCATCGTCAAAACATCTGCTGAGATCTAGAAGGACATTATAAAGCTTTCCTTACAAACTTTACATTGTATTACAGTGTATTACTAATGCCCCTTCTGGTTCTCGACAATCGGATAGCAAAATTATTTGATAACAAGGGATAAATTAGGTCAGTTTAGGCCGTATTTGGAGGTGACACTTTGAAATGCACATACAAACTTATGGATGAATCATGAGGGGAATTGCTTGCATCTAGAAGTGCCAAAAAAGTCATATTTGTGTAGCAAAGCACTTCTTTAAATATCCTTGATCACTGTTTTATGTCTTCATTTTTTTCTACTTTTAAACGAAACAATATATATCCACTACTTTTATGGCTATAACAATCATATTGCAAGCTCCTCACAGCCTCCAGCAGTTCTTAGCACTTCAGAAAAAGGAAACAGTCATAGTTGATTCTCTGAAAGGTCATGAAGGATAAAATGTACATTGGTCTGGCCTCTACAGTGCCCAAGTCGGCGCAGAGCCCTCGTCTGCACATACGTAGAACTGCATGATTCTAGTAAAACTAAACACCAACAAAGATACATTTTCCGTCTCTATTATACTGAACATATTCATGCAAACAAACAAAAGCATACAAATAAACGAAAATAAAACAATTAGAACATAGTGAGAAAAGTCTAATTTTATTCACAACCCAAGACATGCTATCTTTCACATCCAAATTCCACAACTGAATGTCAAATTAATGAGTGCCCAGACGTTTCTATCTTGTAACGTCAAAATGACACAGCCGCCTTTTCTCGAAAAATTACATTGCCCTTGTTTTATGACATTTTCTCTAACTTTCTCTAACTTACGCAATAGCATATAAGGAATAATTTGAGATTAAGCATTAAAAAGAATATGAGAGAAAATATAGGATTCCTTATTTACATTACATATAGCCCTTTTAAAAAACAACCATCAACTTACCAATGTTATAAAGTGTCTATAATATGGTTTTGTGAGTGAGAATCATATCTATTAACATGTATGCCTATTGACAAACCAGCATCAACAAGGCATCAATCAATGATTAAAAAGTACTCTGAGTAAACTGAATGATATCAAGTAACAGAAACATGTAAAAGCAATTATCTACATACCACCACAAGAAAATATAAATCGACTTTTAAGCGAACAGAATATTCAAGAGATTACAATGAAATGCTAAATTAGCTGTTATACTAAAGACAATTATTATTAATATACATCTGACATGTCTGAGTAAGCAAAAGTTAACAACTTTATGTATCTACATTACATATAGCTCTTTTAACAAACAACCCCCCACTTACTTACAAAGTGTCTATACTATGGTTTTGTGAGTCAGAATCATATCTATTAAAACAATTTATTATGTATCAAACATTAAGCCCCTACACAACAAATCAATTATTTACATACGACCATAACAAATCTGTACCGAGAAACATAAAAGTAAAGACAATGAAAACACAAGTTTGACTGTATAAACATACCATGATCATTCACAGTCTAAAAACAGTTGGATAAAATTTTACCATTAAGGCTCGTTCAGATACGATGCGGCAAATCCAAAGCCGTTTTTGTTATAATGATGTAAAGTGTAATACACTTCATATTCCTGTATCTTATAACACAGAGCTCAGTGAATACACGCAAGTCCTCTGATGTTCGTAGTTGCCATTCATTTACAAGAGAGAAAATAATCCGACAGCTTTTTTGTGGCGGTTCACTGCACTATATCTGAACAAGCCTACACAGTACGTGTAACAAAAAAATGTACCAAACTTTGGTAGCTCCTAATTAAAAAGTTATAACCTATGTGACCTTGAATCATATTTTATGGTATAGGGTTTACAACTAATACCCTGTCTAATGATACCATATTTATAATTGTGCGGCCATGGATGACAGAGCAGCAGGCTTTTTCAAAAGGTATTGTCAAAATCATCTTTTACCAAGTTTTGGCGGAAGCAATGAATCGTGTAAAAGGCCATTGCTCGTGTTCGGATTTTGATGACATTTTCTCTAACTTTCTCTAACTTATTCTTTAGCATATAAGTAATAATATGAGATTAAGCATTAAAACGAATATGAGAGAAAATATAGGGTTCCTCATCATTTATATACATGTATACCTATTGACAAACCAGCATCAAAAATGCATCAATCAATGATTAAAAAGTACTCTGCGTAAACTGAAAGATATCAAGTAACAGAAAAATGTAAAAACAATTATCTACATACCACAACAAGGAAATATGAATCGAATTTTAAGCGAACAGAAAATTCAAGAGATTACAATGAAATGCTAAATTAGCTGTTAACAGGCTGTTATACTAAAGACAATTATTATTCATATACATCTGACATGTCTGAGTAAGCAAAAGTTAATAAAATTATGTATCTACATTACATATAGCCCTTTTAAAAAACAACCACCAACTTACCAATGTTATAAAGTGTCTATAGTATGGTTTTGTGAGTGAGAATCATATCTATTAACACAATTTATTATGTATCGAACATTACAGGCCCCTACACAACAAATCAATTATTTACATACGACCATAACAAATCTGTACCGAGAAACATAAAAGTAAAGACAATGAAAACACAAGTTTGACTGTATAAACAAACCATGATCATTCACAGTCTAAAAACAGTTGGATAAAATTTTACCATTAAGGCTCGTTCAGATACGATGCGGCAAAACCACAGCCGTTTTTGTTATAATGATGTAAAGTGTAATACACTTCATATTTCTGTATCTCATAACACAGAGCTCAGTGAATACGTGCAGGTCCCATTGTGTGCATAGTTGCTAGTCATTTACACGAGAGAAAAAACTTTTTGTGGCGGTTCACTGCACCATATCTGAACATGCCAATACAGCACATATACCAAAAGTGTACCCAACGTTGGTAGCTTCTAATTGAAAAGTTATAACCTATGTGACTTTGACTCATATTTCACGGTAAAGGATTTACAACTAATACCCCTGTCTAATGATACCATATTCATCATTGTGCTGCCATGGATGACAGAGCAGCAGGCTTTTCAAAAGGTATTGTCAAAATCCTCTGTTACCAAGTTTTGGCTGAAGCAATGAACTGGAGTAAAAAGCCAAAATGTGTGTATTATCTCATACCAAAAACAATTGCTCACTTATATACATCGACTATTAGGCAGTTGAAAAGAAAAGGTGTTAGTATCAATTCAAACTCAAGTAAATGCTTATTACAAACACTATTTATGATGTTCTCTTTGTTAAGATGATTACAATCTTGACTTCATTCACATCCCTTTTTAAAGATTATCCTTCTCATTGAGTGATATAAAAAATGGGTTAAGTTTATTTGGGATGTTATGTATTGTATAAAAGTCTACTGTCAAATTATTCGACACTTATCACCATATGTGTACTTTTTGGTATTTGGGTTTAGTAACCTTTGTGTTTTCATTTAATATTATGCTCCTTACGAGTGTAAATGGCGTAGCTGACAAATGAGCAGAGAGAACTTACCTATCTTGAGACAAGAAGTTAGTAGGCTGTTCAAAATAATAAAAGGTTAACCTATGGATCAAAAGAAGGTTCTGTGAAAGCCAACATACATTGCATCATTCTAAACAATGAAGCACTGAAGCAGGAGACATAATTTAAAGGATTTAAAACCAAAGAAGCATATGGCCTGACCCGCATTTGTTCCATCAGCCCAAACTTGGTACAAGGCGACTTTGTCATTTTGACGACACTTTTTTCAGACCCTGGTGCTCAGTCACCAGTGGCAGGAATGTTATGAATAGGGTATCAGTGGATAGAAAACAAGTTACTCTTCATTATGAAATCGATTTAAAAGCCACATTGGTTAAGATTTTTTAATTAGGAGCTACCAAAATTAGGTACACTTTTTTAAACGTGCTGTAAAATGCGAACATGCATGATTGCTGGGAAAAAATAGTATTAGGTATGATGTACCCGAATCGGGTACAGATTTATCCAGTAATATTTTATCCAACAAACATACAAGTTTCCAATTTACTCAATTTTATCCAACTCTTAAGAGACCTATCTGGGTAAGCAAAAGTTAACATTAATTTTAATGATATGCATAATAAGTATTCTGTATAAAATACGACACGATGAAGTAATGATCAGCAACCATAACAAATCTGCATCGAGAACTATTTGAATGAAATACACATGAAATCAGACAACAAATAGTGGAAAATGCCACATGCATATAAACATACGATACATCTGAGTAAGCGAAAGTTAACACCATTTTTAGGATAACAAACATAATGACATAAAATGAATGACTGAAAATTTCGAATCCAAATATTGTAGTTATATTTACATTTTGGGAAACAAAATAACAAGACCAGAAGATGTGAATCAAAAGGCTACATATTCTAAACATCCACCATGTACAGAAAAGATTAGTATGTCAATAGTGCATATTACCACGAGTATTTAATGTTTGCAGCAGAGGCGGCGGAGTTGGGGGTAGTGTCCCCCCACACACACACTTTTCCAAGTACCCCTAAAGTGCCCCTTTTTACATAGGAAAGGTGTCCTCTTTTACTTCAGATAAGTGCCCCGTTTTATTTCTAATACGTGCCAATTCCACATTCCTATAGGTGCCTTTAACCAACTCTGATTGTGCCTCCTTCACCTATTATAATTGCCCCTATTCAAATCTGACAGGTGCCCATTTTACTTTAACAAGTGCCCTATTTGGTAATAAGTGCCTCTTCCCCTTCTGATATTGCCTCTTTTCATCTGTGTCGAGTGCCACTTCTCACGTCTGATAATCTTTTCAGTCTTTCATTATTATATTGTGCTTAAAATCCCATCAGGATTGTTTTTCCTCTTTATAAGATGTAATTTTTTGCACTGCAACCTCACAAATCTTAAAAATCACACCCAACTGCAAAGTACGATGCTTAAGTAGTATTTCTGACCATGTAAAGAGAAAAACAAACATTGATGTTATCCCTGATAATGTAATCAAAATGTAGGGGTATACACTGTATGTCAAAAATTGTATATTTTCGCTTTGAGATTTCCCTTTGTACATGTAGGTAACCCTTTTTTCCACCTTCGGATATGATGTCAAGGAATTTCAATAATTAAAGTTTTGTTGAGTCAGTGTTTAACAAAATAAACAGTATCAACACAATTTTCAAAGAAACTGAATGTAAATAAAAAGAGAAAAGGATTTTTTTCCTTCAAATTTACAGTAGCTGTGCGAGGGATTAAAACTGTTTCTAAACTCAATATTTTGTTGTGTCATTGCAAAAGGGAGGCATTTTCCTTTCAGAAATTGTCATGGAATTAATTAATCCGCTATCAAAACTGAACAAATCTCGGTGTACTGCCAAGAAACGTGACGTCACAATTGGTTCAATCGATCGCCGGCTAGGCTTCCCACAGCTGGATAGCCATTGTTTAGACATTGCCAACCAATCAAATATTATTCATCATGATGTCCGGTCTTGAGGAGAAATTCCTACTAGATTTACATATCGAGATGCATTAGTCATTCTTACATTATACAAATGGCATAATAGGCAATTTTTAAGTTTAATTATCTGAATTCAAGAGATTGTTAGTCCACTTTCAATATGCAACCTTGCACGTGTTAACTCTGTGTATGTGTGCTTCTCGATAGCGCCCTGAGCTAGCGCTCCGGCTCCCTGACCCAATTGTGACGTCATTCCAGGATTTGAAGTTCTGAGAAGGGTCTTGGAAAATGCTTATTGAGGTGTTTAATTGATATTTACACAACTTTCAACTTAAAGCAAATGATTCGTGTTCTCAATGATAAGCTTTCCTTAAATGAGTAATATGCCCATTTTGTGATATTTCCTCGCACAGCTACTTTAACCGTTTAAAGCAGAGTGAGTATTGTGTACTAGATATAAGCTTTCTTTCAGAGTTTTACAAATGAGTGGACCTAAACCAAAATTGAATATTGAAAGGAAATGTGAGTTAATGTATGCAGGGTAATGCATTACTCATATTCTCCACAGATATGTTCATCGATATCAGATTTGCTCAACACGGACTCGTTATACGGATTCTCTGTTCCTGTCATCGTCATCTGTTTCATACTCATCGGACCTGCACCTGTCGTCAAGGGTGAATCGTGGAAACAGCAACCCAGGTGTTCCCGCAAGCGCACACGGCTTTGTGGTTGTCGGAGAACGTAGAAAACAAAGATGAAGAATCCTTGGAGAGAGTTGAGTAGGATGAAGATGACGTGGACTGCGAGGTTGAGTTGGTCGATCACGGTGAAGTATCCAACAAGCCAGGTCAAACCAAGTAGGAGGAGGATGCCGATCCCGTTTTGGAGACGGCGCATGATCTCGAGGCGGGCTTCTGATTTTAATTCGCTAGCTTTCCCGCCACTCGATTTGATGCGCACGAGACGACGCATAACGAGAGCAAAGATGATCACGTTATGAGCAAGAATGATTGCCATAGGAATGAGCAGACCGCCTAGGAGAGGCCATTTCTGAAGAAAACAGCTGTACAATTGAAATTAAAAATAATCATCCTAATAATCATACAGATAGAAAAATGCTAATCTAAATTCTGGTAATGTGCATGCATGGAAAGGGACGCAGAAAATCAAACAATATCATTGAATGAAGACATACGAAAGATGTTCAACTTACACTCATCAGAATAAACTGCAAGGATGCGAAATAACCGAAATCGGACATTATTCTTCCCATTTACTTTGATGAGTGCATGACGAAAAGATTTACTTTGCCTTTATTCCCTGATATTCTTCGATTTTGTATTACCAATCAAATCTTCGGATTGAGAAAATGTTTATCATGTCTAATGGATGGTTGTTTATACTATTACTAAATGTTATCAAACTAGCAACAACTTTCTTAAAAATACAAATGACATGCATACTCATACCACATAATGTTCATTGACAGTCTTGGTTTGGACGATTGGCTCGACTTCCTTGGCTTTTTGTTTTGTTTTCGTACATTCATATTAATTTCAATAGTTGTAGATTTCAGTGCAGTTCGGTTTTTATCTGAAAGATTTTTCTTTCTGTTACCGCAGCAGCTGAGGATGAGGAGATGAAACGCGATGGTCCTAACAAGAAATTAGAAAATGACACATTCTCCAACATTCCGGTGACTTTTAACATGTTCAACAAAGAATGATAATTTGATCATACTTTATTATGAATGTTCGTTGGATAACATGAGCATAATGTAGAGAGTACTTACTAGTCGGAGTTGGAATAATTCTCTCTCGAGATAGCACCAGTAAGAAGCACAATCGCAGCAGGTAATCCTGTCAAAACAAATACATTGATATCACATTTTAATTAATAATCTCTAACAAAAAATTAGAAGAGGAAATACAAAAGAAATAACAAGAAAATGAAGAACAAAAACAAAAAATAGAAGGCGAAATTATGTTCCAGTAAGCGAAGAAATGCAAATAGACCAAATATGTACACTGTAAAGGCCTACTGAGATCAAAGTTTAGCAAGGTTTCACTGATTGATTGATTTCCTTTTCAATATGATAAGCAAGTACAAAGTACATATAAATTCAATAATTGAAGAAGAAAAATGTAATAGAATTGTATGCTGGAAAAAACAATAACGAAGAACTGAAGATGATTACAGAACATTGTTGACCCGAATGTAAACATTGAAACTGAGGGGCAAGCTAAAGAAGCGATGCTTGTATGGTGCAAGGCCCTACAACTTAGTTGCATGACAATATATAGCCATCAAGAGTTTTGGTCAAACAAGTTATAACGCCAATTTACCCCATGCAAAGATGGAGGCTTTCATCATGAAGAGTGGGATATAGGAGTCCATGAAACGGACAACCATTAGGAACATGTTGATCCCTTCGACGCCCATCCATGACATCGATGAGAGGGTGGTGAAGTGGAGGATGGCGGCGATGACTCCACAAAGACCTGGACCGACCTCGGGTTCTCCAGGATGTCGGTCCAGTGCTGTCATGATGATGAAGAAGATGTACAGGAAGAGGAGCGTGATGCAGAGGTACATTACGATCCGGATGTGCTGCAAGCAACGAAGTTTCCTGAGGCAAAGAGAAACATAGTCAGGGTACTTAATATGAAGGAATTTAACCTTTTTTTCAGAGCGGAGTAGGTGAGTTGATTATGCTGACCTACTTAGTACATTGCAACTGCTGGTAAAAGTTGACAACAGACGCATCACTATAATGAGCGTCTGTACTCTGTAAAAGGCTAGTTTATATATTTATATAGCTTTTAACTATACAAAGGTTCGAATAAACATTAAAAGGGAATACCACAAAATTACACAAGACCTAGCTCGGGCTAAGAATCCATAACAACTTAGAAAGCATAATATATCTTGTGCATTCGATACAAGAAAAATCGGTACAGTTAAAGTGGGTGTAATGAGAGTAAGATCACTTCCATGATAAACCAAAATAATGATAAACCAAAATAAGGGTAAACGCTAGACTGACTAAACTAGGAGACCATTATAGTCTCCCTAAGGGTGGAGAGCTTTTGTTGATAGAAGAAGGGTAGAAACATGGACGTTTAGAGGCAATCCATCATTTGTACAAGTTCATTAGTACGATAGCAGACAAATTAGAAAAACAGAATAGCGAATTTAAATTTTTAAAAATCCAATAACAAGTGAGTTATGAATGTTTGACAATACGGTCAATGGATTATGACGTTGTCAAGGGACGTTTGTTGTAAACACAAATATTATTATTTTCTACATTCTCTCTTTGGCACTTCTCAAGGTATATGATGGATATCATATTATAAAAGATCCCTTAAAAGAAAAGACCCTCTTGGTTCATACATTTTGAGCGAACGATATCTTAGTCATTTTGTGTGTAGAAACAAATGGGAAAGTTTTCCGGCACTCCATCACAGTGACATAATCGATTCAGTCAATTTGAAGAGCCTATAAAGTGATTGCAACATTTTTATAAATTCGTTGTTTGGGGGTCCGATTTCGTTCAAATTTTTCACCAGCCTGCTTCTCTGAATTTTTCTGATTTCTTTTAGTATAAATTTAGAATAAAAGTATGTTGATGTTGCATTTCCTTGAAGTCTTACCTATCAGTGATGTAGACGGCCAGGGTCACCAGGAGACCTACAATAGAGAGAGAACATCCTATGTAGCTCAGAATCCTAAAAACTTGTTCAACTCTCTCTGATCGTCTGGGGATGCCACTCACGTCCTGATGAGGAACAGAAGGCAACAAAATGTGGAAATAGAATAAGCCAATTTGGAGATAGATGTATTTAGTTGTTTTAAAATGTCTCAATGATTTATCTACAGACTTTGACGAAAATGAAGTATTAACAGTACATAATATTAACACCCGACAATGTGCCAATCACGATCTTATCATTAGTAAATGTCATACAGAAAATTATAAGAATGGAAATTATGCTATGGTTGTGCAACTCTCTGGAATAATTTACTTTTAAATATTATTATACCCTGTTTGACATCACACATATCTATTTTTCCTTCATATTTTACATCATGTGAGCCATCCCTGACCAATTCTTGCACGGGAATTCTTTTGTGTAGGATATCAAATGAAATGAAACCGTGGAATCGAAAATAATTCAATCGCTACATGTGGGAGTAGTTTCCACTGCAATTTGAAGTAGGTTATAGTTCATAGGAAGTGACCCCTAATATGACTCCTAAAAAAGGTTTTTCACTCTCCTGCATTAGGAGAGTATACACCCACATGGAAGTTGCTTTGTCTTTATCTCTAGAGGTGTTGTGGTCTAGTGGATACGTCACTGGACTGTGGATCAAATGGTTCTCTGTTCGAGTCCTGCCGAGGCACTAATGTCCTTTGGCAAAACATTTACCTACATTATTTTCCCACTCTTCACCTAGGTGTTAAATGGATACCTGGTCATTATTATTATCATCATCATTATCACTATTATCATTATTATTATTATGTTTATTATTGTTATCATTATTATCATCATAATTATCATAATTATTATTATTATTATTATTATCATCATTATTATTATTATCATTATTATTATTAAAAGTGGCCCGCCCGAAGATGGGTTACTTTCGACACATTCTGCGTGGCAATCCATAATTTCTTAACTTATAAAGCATTATATTGTGGTCAATTGTGTCGAAAGCTTTGCTTAAATCTAAAAATACTCCTATAGACAAAATGTGTGAATTTTTTTTGCAATACATGAAATCAAATAATTATGCAAATCAATTAATGTCATTTCAGTCTATCTGTTTGTCCTAAAACCATATTGGAATGAATTCAATATTACATTATCGCTAAGGAAATTTTTTACACGTGTAAGTACAATTTTTTTCTAATATCTTTGAGAAAAAAGGTAATATAGAAATATATAGGTCTGTAATTCAGTATATTGCGGTTATCCCCCTTTTTGTACACTGGGATTACCTTGGCAATTTTTAGATTTGTAGGAACTACTCCAGTTGAGAGTGAAAGATTGAAGATATAAAGTAACGGTTTGGTTATGTAAAATATAACTGTCTTTACAACAATGGAACTTATGTTATCAATACTTGTGCTTTTACTCTTCTTTATTCCACTGACAATATTGATTATTTCGTTTTCAGTAATAGGTTAAAAATATAATGACTTTTCGCAGGGAGGTGGTAAAAAAGATTGATAAGATATGTCACTATCAACTGGAATAGTATTTGACATAGATGGACCAATGTTGATAACAAGTTATTAAATATATTAGAAATTATCTTCACTATCATATATGTCACGACCATCTAAATTGAAGCTAGCAGGTGTTTTATTTACAGATTAACCAAAAATATCTCGAATAACATCCCAAGTTTTTCTCATATTACCTTTATGTTTTTTAAATTCATTGAATTAATGTAATCTTTTAACTTCTTTTAGAATATATTTTTATATTTCATCTTATTATTGTTTGTGGATGTTTACAATATAATTTATACATTATGTTCTTTTTATTTACCATCTTTAACACTTGTTTGGTCATCCAAGGTTTTTTACAAATTGCTTTTTTTTTAGAGAATTATTTTTTACTAAGAAGTTTTTCTCATATTTGGACAGAAATTGTTTCAAGAAGTGTTGATAAGCTATGTCAGCATTATTATTATCATCATTATTATTATTGATATTATTATTATTATTATCATTATTATCAATATTATTTTTATCATTATTATCATTTCATGTTCTCACCATAAGGACTGCAAAGTTAGTAAGATGATTGCACTGGCATTCGGTATGTGTCTCGGAAGTGTTTGTCATATCACAGCCATCGCTTGACCAAGCATTAGTGGAATATTCCCAATACACACACTGCGGATTCGTTGCATTTTGCTGGATAAAGACAGGTTTTAAGTAAGTTCACTTTTCATTTCTGTATTTAATGATTTACAAAACATTATTTAATGTCATTGATTACTATGATTCAGGATTATTTACTTGGAACATCAAATAAATGTTACTTTTTGCAAAATTTATTATATTTTGTTAATTTTGCATGGAATATGAATAAAAATCAATCAATAACAACAAACTTGTATTCATGGTGATGTCCCCAATTCGCGCATTTTTAGACTAATCACTGTCGAAGTCATGGAGTTGGACTTTTTGCCCTCTTGAAAAAAATGCTTTCACTCATGTATCATGAAATGTATTGTGCATAAATAAATACATATCCAATATTCGTCTCGGTGGATTTTACAATTTTGTACAAATGACTTGAAATCTGCCCATTGTGCAGGTAGTATCTACAAACTAGCTTATGAAGAGATTTTGTATCTTACCTGTTTGTGAGCCAGTGTTATGGTGATCGGAGCCTTCAGAGGTTTGGTTTCATTCGTACTGAGGCTTGCTCCAATGATATTAGTATTGACCGTGATATTACGACGCACATCATTGCTTCCCACTTGATTGTCTTGGCCAGGGTCCATTACAAACAATGCACTGTCTCGGTACACAGTAAATGCTATATTCCCCATGGTGCCTTCATCAATGGTCCCTGGTCCAATGGCGATGGCTGCTTGGACACCACCACCTATGTTACCGTTGCCAAGATTGTTGGTGGATAGCTGGATGTCACTTTCATCAAAGGATTGGCTGTCATCACCGATGATGGAGAAGACAATCCCATCACGGACACCATCAGATTCAGAGTTGATTATCTAAAGGAATGCATTGTAAGATTACAGGCTTGGTCAGATATGGCGCAATAAACCGCTGCAAAAAAACCCCAGAGTAAATGAATGGGACTGCGCGCAACAAAGGACTTGCGCATGTTTACTGAGATCTATGAGACAGTAATGTGAAGCGTATTACGCTTATGTCATCGAAAAAAACCGCCGGAGTTTTATACCGCGGCATATCTGAACAAGTCTTAAATGAAGTGTGATAATATTATGATAATAATCAATAAATTTGTTTTATTTACCCAGGGTAGCCACATCAGTATCAATACTGCTCTTCATACAGGTCCTGTAATATTTATTATCGGCACCTTGCCAGGTCTTCCATTATTCTCGAAAATTATGTTCTTACAACTGTGTCATAGGTGAAATTACTTGGTATCACGATACAAAATGATCTGATGTGGGAAGCCCATGTCAGAGATAATGAAAAAAAGAGCGAATGCAAAACTATATATGCTCCGTTCTTTGGGGAAGTTCGGCCTTTCACATGAAGATCTAATTACTATTTTCATTGGCTTTATTCGCCCATTCCTTGAATATGCAACTCCAGTTTGGAGCGGAGCCCTCACTGGTGCACAAATACAACGCCTAGAAAGATTACAAAAACGTGATAGTTATGCATCGCTCTTACTCAATTGAAATTACCAACATTGGAAAGTCGTGGAAATGACATATGTGTTACCTTCTTTAAGAAAACTTTATCATGCACAGACCAATTGAAACAATTTATTCCCCCAAAGAGTACACAATAGAACATTGCGAAGGACTACCAAGATCCCTGAACGCAGGTGCAACCTAAACGTATGCAGAACAGCCCAATCCCAGATTTGATCCGTTTGTATAACAAAAGTTTTATATGATTGTATTATACCTTGAAACAAATTAAATTGTCAATTTTTTTATTACATGTATATATTCCTCAGTATATTATCAATTCATAAATCTGAGGTCTGATATATTACACAGTTATTCAATGTATTATTTTATGACATGAAGTATCCGATACATATTTATATATTTCTAGTGTTCACCTTTTAATATTCATATTGTTTTGCAATGTATCATAGTATACATTTATCGGTACACGCTCTTCATAATTATGTAGATTGTAGTGTGATATCTCTTGAAATGTATACTTGTCTTTTCCATGAATTTATTCATGTGCAATTCAGCTACTTGTTACTGTGATATATCTTGATATGTTTACTTGTCTTTTCCATCAATGTTTTATTCATGTGCAATTCGCGATACATGGAAATGAATCAATAGATACCATTTATCATCATCATCATCAGGTACCTATTTGCACTTGTATGGAGCGTGGCAAGTGTGGGTTAATGTCTTGCCAAAGGACGTTAGTGCTAGGCTGGGAGTCGAACCATCAACCCTTCGACTGAGAGTAGTGGATGAACCACTTCACTACGACACATCCACAGGGTAGGAAAGCTGTCAGTGCATACCTATAGAGGTGAGTGCTTTAAGAACTTGACTGGAAATGCCAAGGTCGTGGGTTCTATCCCCGATACATGCAGCACTAATGTCCTTTGACAAGAAATTACATTTGCCACTCCATACCCAGGAGAGAAATTAGGACCTGGTAGGGTAGAGAGAGCCCTTGTTATGGAAATTGCCACATTCCATCATGGTGACAGTATGGTAGGAATACTCCCCAGGGAGTGGAAATGGTGCACACTGTATGCGTGCATGAACCCAATGACCGGGGTAATAAAGATATCTGTAAATAATTTAGAGACGGTAACCCATATAAGCACTATATAAAGTACTGAAGTGCTAACGTCATATTATCTCGTCGTCTATGTTACTGGTTCTAAACAACAGAGCCTGCACATGAGGTTCGCTGCAGAATCATTCAAGTAACGGCCTGGAGCAGGGCAAATTCAGTGTTTGGAGATGGCGTGATCACCACACCATTGTTTAGCACAAAATTGTTTGGAACAAGCATCCTTGACAAATGGGCCAGTATGAAGTCACACTTCGGAAGTGTATTTAAATCCAGATTAATGATTTATTTGTAATTATCATACCTGTACTATGAGGTTTGCTGCCACTTGTTGGAAGGTCTGGTTGGAAGGCACATTGACGGCTAGAAGGATGGTCTCTAAGGCCATGGTGGCTCTGCTGACAGCACCATTCATCATCTCAGCCTCCATGATCATGCCTTTGTCTAACGTGGCCAGGATGCTTAAGATGTCAACAACTAAGGCAACATTCTAGTATAAAATAACAAAAGAAATACAATGATGATGATGTCAATGATGATGATGATGATATATGATGATGATGATGATAATAATAATGACAATGATAATAATTATAATAATAAGAAGAATAATTATATTAATTACAATGATAATAATGAAAACAATGATAATAACAATAATAATAATGATAATTATTATTATAATAATAATGATAGTAATAATTACAACAACACATATGTTCAAAAAATATTCTTCATTTTGACTTTGTTATTGAATGTAAGTAAATTGTGTTTGATGTTTGCTTAGTAATAGTGACATTTTAAGCTTTGAACTTGTGCCACATTCGAGGCTACAATGTATACCCAGAAGACAACGCCCAATTCCGACGCTTTCCTGCCGAAACGTCTGTAGCCCATCTTCGTAAGATTGGACGACATTGGGAACTCTACTACAAGGCTCGAGTCGGGAGAGGAACTTTTCATTGCTTTAACAAAAGTAGTGGTTTAAAGTGACTCAGTAACATTGTTGAAGGTTGGTGAAAAAACTGCGAAATTTTTGTATGAAATGTTACTTATTATATTCCTTCTACTGTACTAACCCTCTAGCATGCAAAAAATCCTGAAAAAAATTCTCAAATCATGAAGATATTTATGGTTTTCTTTGAAGGCGTCACTGGTCAACACCTTCTAATAGTAAATTCTCCCAACCATTTTTGAATTTTCCCAACCGTTTTTCCATGAAAATAAGACATAAGATAGGATTTAAAAAATCTTTCAACACTTAAATGTCTGGAATGATATATAGAGCCAATTCAAAAGCTTTGTTACGATTTAAATTCACCTAAAATGTAATTAAATTGTAATAATATAGTTGGGAGAATTAAGGAATCGATCAGATCCGTTTTTCCCAATTTGTATCGTTAATAATTAATGGTCTGTTTTTACTCAAACTTTCAGATTATCTTTAATTTTACATCTAGCATTGAAGTCACTACCTTAGCACCTATTTATCTCATCTGAACAATGTTACCTAGTCCCTTTAAGACAATATTTGTGGGATCCAACAGATTCGATCTCTGTTTTTTTTATTTATTTGTTATCACAGGAAGAGAGAATTTGTTTGATTAGTGATGGACTGTAATTGAGATGCGCATCAACCCCAGTGTATGATCTCAACCCCTTTACAAAATTGTGGGACGACAATCTAATGAGAGTTGGTGTGAAAGACGTTCCCTTTTCCGTTCCCGAGCTTCAGGTGTCTCAACGGGGATAGGGTGTTATATATCGATCCCCCTGCACAAGCCATCCCAAGGAAAATCATGTTCTGTGCGAGTATACCACAATGGCCAGCCCACTACAGACACCATGGCATAGATCTATGTGTCAATGATCTCAAATGCCGACAATGCAAAAAAACCGGGCCATTTCAAAAGTGCCTGCCCGGCGATCGCTAAAAGGTCAAACGACACATCCGCGCAACAACAAACCGATATGCCCTCAGCATGCCCTCAGCATCATCGGTGAAGTATGTAGCGTCTGCAATTCATATGGCTACCAGCGGTACTACACAAAGTTCCCGCACGCCCAGCGCACAGGCAACAGATAGCAATACATCAGATGAGCGTCGGCAGACCACCTAAATTGACTTCATTCGCAGCATCACGAGCTCTACTTCTGACAACAAATGCGCGACAGACTCAACACCTGCTGAAGCAAGTGTCGATGTAATTGCGAACTCAAAAAGCGCGTCAGCTGGCTAGCAATTAAGCAATGAATGAGCGCACGCCGCAAAAGCGACAGCAGTAGCGATTACATCGAATCAGATGTCTCGCCTGATACGCCTGAAAGACCATCACCCCTGCAATCAAAGAATACCTGGAAAGCGGGAAGGTCAAAGAAAAGGAAACTAGAAACTTCTCCTACAAAAAAAATAATAATTAAGTTAGCTGTTTTAATATTGGATTTGGAAATAGGACACTACCTGTATTATATTTAAAGACTCTGTTCATACGTTTTACATGGTGAGTTATAAAAGGACTTTGTTATAAACTAAATAGAAAATCATGTTACTTTTATATGACCACATAGAATTTATATATAAAATTCAATAGTATGAATCCATTTTCGCATTTCATATCTTTGAAGGCTAGAGGTCTTCGTGAAAAGTTATAAAGGAAACAAATATTTTGTGGCCTAAACATCAAAAATGCGATATTGTTCTTTGGAAAGAAACGTTTTGGTCTCACGACCTAAATAGGATTATTTGCAACGGGTGGACAGGTACATGTTTGTTGAACCAAGCATTCGAAGGTTGTCGCAATTCTAATTAACAGAGACCCGAAAATTGATAAAATACGTACTTTTATTAAAAGTGATGGTATAATTATTGCTACTCGTTTGAGCATCAATGGACTGTGTTATTTTCTCCTGAATATTTATGCTCCTGCAAAAAATTCGAAAAAGAACCTTTCAATAAAATGCTTTTAAATTGGTTGAATAAAGTCGATGATGACATTTTGATCGCAGGAGGGGACTGGAATTGTGTTCATAATAAGCCCGAAAATGGATGCACGTGGTATTTCATTTGCAAATGTTCCGAAGTTTAATTAACAGCACAATTTGAAAAGATATTTCAAGACATTTATATCCGGCCGAGAAACAATCTCTCTATATTTTTTAAGTTAGATTATTGGTTAATGTTTTTAGATATAAATGTGTTAGCAAAGAAAATAATACTAAGCTGCAATTTAATTTTTAGCCAATGTTATTTTTCATTTAACCATTGAGTAATTAATGTAAATATGTATTGAAATAATGGAAATAAAAAGCTCGCTTGAGGAAAAGAGAAAAAACAAAACAACAACAACAATAATAATTATAATAATAATAATCATAATAATAATAATAACAATAATAATAATGGTAATAATGATAACAATATAGAGATGTTGTAGTCTAGTGGATAATTCATTGAACTGTAGATCACAAGGTACGGGGTTCGAATCCCAGCCCAGCACTAACATCCTTTGGCAAGACGTTAATATACACTTTCCACTCTTCACCAAGGTGTTAAATAGGTTCTCGGTAGGATGCGAACGTTTATGTAGTTTGCCGAGCGTTGTGAGGGTCTGTAAAATTGGCGCCTGTCCGGAATGCTCATCAGGGAGTGGAGAATGTGCATACATCATGTGATGGCAAGCATTAATCTGATGACAGGGTTAATAATATATCTGTAAAGCGCTTAGATACATCGTCGATGTATTCAAAGCTACACTGTATATAAATATATTATCATTATTATTATTACAACAATACTGAGAGAGATAAAAAAAAAAAAATAATAATAATAATAATAATGAAATTCAGTTATTTTTTTCAACTGGGTGATCTTACATCAAAAATCAATTACCTCTTGCATTGGTTGAGAAATTGACCCCGTCTGGTGAAGGATGTCAAATGCAGCACTGACCACAGCAGAAGTAATATTCGTGTCCTGGGAGATCACAGTCAACAATGACAGGACGTCCTGGGTGATGCTTTCAGCGGTCATCGGATTCTATCAACAAAACCCACAGCTTGAAATGACCGGTTATCGGCTTTTATTCTCGTGTAATTAAGATATTTTCTTCAAACAAGTGTAATTTTATATGACTTAAAAGAATCAGCCATATTTTTGGTGAAGGAAATTTGAATATGAACTAGCACTATAACACAGCATAACATACACAAACTACTATAACTCATTGAGAGGACTCGCATATCTATTTCAACATTTTCGATAAAGGTTTGCGATACTGATACCAAAAAGTAAATTATTATAATTACATCTCTTTTTAAATGATATTAGTATCAAAAATAATATTACAAAAATAGTAATAACTAGACATGGAATTCGTCACAGAGACGAATTAGGTGATCTCCCGCTTTGACCGAGACATAACACATGTAGAAACTCAGTGGGAGATTTGGTCTTTAAAAAAATGTCCACCCTCCACTGATGTAACACGCCTATGTACAAGCTCATTTAGTAATCAAGGATGTAGAAACAGTAGAAATGATTGTTGTGACAGTGCACTTGAAATTATGTTATCACACAAGTCATTTGTTTCTTGTACTATTGATGCATGACATGAGTACACATATATTTGTAATAGCACTTCCTCAGGCAAGATGCCTAGTATAGCGCCATCTATTGATGTTCACTTGATATTAAACACTCAGAAGTATACAGGAACATGGTTGTGTTGAGGTTCAAGGATCCCCTTTTTGCCGGCGCATCAAGGAGATCTAAGTCATAATAGTGTAATTAAGACAGGCAAAGAGGTTAGTTTTGTTATATATTTAATGTACTTTTATGAATTGTCAAAATATAAAGTAGAAATTAATGTGTACGTTTTGAACTTCATTCTGAGAGATGTGTATGTTACTATGTAATGTAATGTAAGAAATACAGGCCTATGCTGTTATGACGTATGTATATTTGACCTTGTATTGAGAACATATAACAGTGAAGATTAATTATGAGAGTGCTGAAGCACTATAAGTAAAGATTTAGAATGTATTATTGTGTAGTTAATTTTTTAAGCAAGCTATAGTTAAAGTCTAGTTGAGACACTTAGTTTAAGTAAGTATTTATAATTCTTTATCTGTGATTTATCCACAGTTTTCACGGAATGAATTAGAATGGAATGAAATTGTTACTCCAATCATAAAAGCTAGAATTCCCGTAGAAGCCTTTGTCCAGACTCGTTTATTTGTTATCGACCTCGCTGCAGCCACAATGATTGTGCTGACTATTGTTCGGTACAACCCTGTTACCATTTAATTAATGACAGGAGTAGGCGAACAAACAACAAAATAAGATTTCGTTCATAAAGTTAAAATTCTGATTATTTATTATACGAATATGTCGGATCGTACAGAGCAGCAAGAAAGCGATTTTGGTGGTCGAGAATCGTGAGAAAAAAATGTACATTTGAGAATTGTAAGAGAGGTAAATTAGTATCGATGGAGATAAGTAAGAACCAAGAGGCATTCACCGAATCTGACCATGAGACCAAAAAGCTAGACTGCATGTTTAGATTTACTCGTGGTCAGATGTTTATGTCGGCGAAAGCAAAAAGAAGAGGAAGAAAGTTGTATGGTAGTGAGATCGAGAGAGAGAGAGAGAGAGAATGTTCAAACACTACAGTACACTCAGGAGATTTGCTACACTACGCGGCCGATCACCTAATAATACAGGGTCAATGAGAAATTCAGAATTTGATTTAAAAGAATCCCATCCTCCATTCATATAACACGTACAAGTAGAAACCATACTGGCAGATTTTGCAGTCTTCATCTTACATCAGAGATTTTGACCAGGATTCCGTATTCTGATCAAAAATTGTATCATAGTACATTTGTAGACTAATGTCTCAGCTACAACATGATAGAATATGGGAGACATCAAACACCTAATCGAATCAACAACAACAAATTCCTTTTTAGTGGCATTATGTTGACGTCAAAACATTCTAACACATTAGGATATTTGCTGCACTACGCGGCCAAACACCTAATAATACAGAGTCAACGAGAAATTCGGACTTTGAAGAAGAAAAAAACGTCCTCCATTCATATAACACGTACAATTAGAAACCATAATGGCAGATTTTGCAGTCTTCACCTTAAATCAGAATTTTCAAATCAAAAGTTCAAAAAGTTCTGAAACGTGTAGTACATTGGTCCAATAAGCAATTGGACCAATTTTAAATTTTGACGCACGCATACGCGTCTGCTATGACGTGCGCACGGACATGGGTGTGACAAAACAGTTATGCATATCAAATATCATTCAGAAATGACAATGTATGAATGAAACACAGTCAATACTAGAAATTAACAAAATGGCGCCTAGATGACTTCACGCAACAGTAATTTACCAAAAATCTCTGTTAGGGTCAATAATCATGCATATGGTACATGTCATGAGATATGAAGCGAACAAAATCCATTAAGAAAGAAGAAAAAAATTCTGACAAAATCAATAGGTGCATGCTCTGCAGATCACCTAATAATAATAATAACAATAATACATGTAATACTACTACTACTACTACTACTACTACTACTACTACTACTAATACAACTACTTCTACTATCACTATTAATAACCAAATAATAAACTTATTATAAAACAATTAAGAGATTATAACTAGATCTTTTTCGTCCAGAATGGATTAGTCCAATTTATCTTTTATTTCATATTCAATTTCAAGTTTGTTACATGATTGCGTGAATAAAATATAATTTTCAATAGTTTAAAGGTACTATGTCCCATTTGCAGGCTAAAAAAATGAAAAGGTTAAATTCCAACGGCATTTGAAAGACAATACTAATTTAGAACTTCCCTAAAAAAGGGGGGCTTGAAAATGTCTTTAATTGGGAAAATAACGACTATTAGTTGTCGAATCGACTTAGGAGCTATAGAGCCAGTAAGTAATAGTCTGATTTTTCAGACCATTGTACCGAATGGTCGTACGTTTTATGCTGCGCAAAGATTCAATCAGTTTAATTTTGGCCATTACAAGAAGTGGGTTATTGATGTAGACAAATGCTCATGTACCCTTTACAGCTCATTTTATGTATGTTATTACCAAAAATGAAAAAAGCCAGTCAGTCACTCAATAGTGTCTGACAGTGAAGTCTAGCAAAT
Source organism: Mesocentrotus franciscanus (assembly GCA_037976565.1). Lineage (NCBI taxonomy): Eukaryota > Metazoa > Echinodermata > Echinoidea > Camarodonta > Strongylocentrotidae > Mesocentrotus > Mesocentrotus franciscanus. The sequence continues at coordinate 3,646,471 of CP137671.1, forward strand.
TTGAATATTAGGACACTGCTAACGTTTAAATTTCACAGATAGGACATACATGACATATTCATAATTCCTGCAAAGTTCTACAGAATTTGATGTTGGCTGCAAAAGGGACATAGTATCTTTACGGGTTAAGGACATTCTGCAGTAACTATCGTGAGCACCTTAGCTGCACATGCTGATCATTCATTTACTACGCACAATACCAGGAACTCCATAACAGACTAGAATAAGATCAATTTTACCTCTCGTAAGTAGATTAAGAGCTGACCGGCTGTTTTATTGCCACCGCAGTTATCTGAAGGTACCCATGCACAAGGAGAGATATAATCACCGGAGCAGACGGCTCGTGCTATTGGCTCTCCATCTTGATATATGCAAAACCAAAGTCGATCCAGAAAAAATATATTATTGCTCTCATATTACCACGGTATATTATGTGGAGATTTCAAGTATAGTGGTTCGTTCTTTTGACTCTCAATATCAGGGTTGAGGGTTCGAATCCCAGTCCGACACTAATGTCCTTTGGCAAGATATTAATCCACATTTGCTACCCTCCACCCAGGTGTAAATGGTTGCCTGGCAGTTCCTGGGGTATTGATGATTGCAGGGCCCCCAAGAAGAACAGCACAATGCTGATGAGGCTTCCTGAGGTTAAAATTATTATTATTGTTATCATTATCATTAATATTATCAATATTTTTCTTCTTCTTCATCATGTTCCTTTTCTTCATCTTCTTATCACTATTATATTACTATTGTTATCATTATTATTATTATTATTTCTACTACTACTACTACTACTACTACTGTTATTATGATTTTCATGTTTTATTAAAGGACTTTTCAGTCGGTACTAATCTTAACATTCACGAGTTAACTATCTAAAGTCTAAAGAAGAAAAAAATATTCCTAAACTAGAATATCAGAAATATTTGTTTCATTGTACCATTTAAGGTGAACCATGGACATTCTCCACTCGATTCACTCCACGAAAGAAGATCTCCTGACGAAAACTGGACAATACCATACGGAGATGACCAAGAGGTGTTTGGACATAGAACTAAGAGAGAGAGAGGAGAGAGAAACAGAATTTAGATTCATAATCTGTAATTGCAGTTCTTGAACATTTTAGGAAGTGATGCAATATGATATCTTAATTGCTCTTAGTTTGCTTTTTTGAAAGTCTGTGCAATCGTGTAAAGTTCGCTGCACACCAGATGATCACACTGCCATCCGATTTTTGAAGAAAACGCAATTACTTTAGATATGGAAAGTTAAACAAACATCATCTTCCTGACCTGTGTTTTCAATAATGAATACTGATCACTGAAGTTTAAGTACCTTTTTGCCCTGTAGTCGGCTGAAAAGCATGTTCCGCTTCAGATCGCAAATAACTCCTAGTCTGATGCGGCTGCAAACCCAGCTTTGCCCAGAAATCCTACTTTTCTTTAATTAATATGATTATTCAGAACCGCGATCACAAAGACTTTACATGTTCCAATACTCATATCAAATGCAATAGCACATACCGGTATTTCCAATCGGATCTTAGTTATATCAAATAATATTCACTCAGATTTAACCAATAGCAGCAGAGTGTCTCCTTTTAGTGACGTGTTTGCACCATTTTTAGTCTACCGTTCTCTAATAAGAGTGATTCGATTGTAACTATTAAATCATTTTAGTTTATAAATTGGCAGCACAGTATAAGATATAAAATCATTATTTTCTTCTTCAAACTATGGAGGAGTGGAAAACAAGATTCATTCTTACCAATTTGAAGAGTGAAAATTTATTAATTTAGAAAATTAAAAAATAAGAAAAATGCTTAACTCCTATAGGTTAAATATGATTTCAATTGAGCCAGATTCACCTGTACTTAGTACCAGAAGGGTGGAAGGGTCAAAGTAACCCTCAGAAATTTCCGCCACAGAGAATAAGCCGCTCCCCAGGAGGTCTATTTCTTCTTGTGTAGTCATGCTACTGTTGGCTATGTAGGCTCTCATATCAACCAACACACCATCATCTGATAGAAGTTGATTCACGTGAATGTAAATAGTGCCAGTGGTGTCACTCTCCGTTTCAAGCGCCTCAAACACCGCCTCGAACTAGATATCAAATGATGCCAACATTACCATGGATGTTTAATCCAGTCAATTATTTACATAAGATTTGAAATTACCTAGCAACTGTCTTTTCTAGGTTTTGTTTGTATCTTACAGACACTGATAAAAAAGTAGCACAATCAATTTTGTTGGTTTTATGTAGTCTGCCCAATGTTTATAAACAACACATGATATCATTATACAATGGTTATTAATTGCAGCGATTTCAGAGTGAAAAAAGTTTTAAAATCAAATAAAAAAACAACTAGATGTATCACTGGATATTTGGTAATTCCATAAATATTATGTACTGTGAAAATGTATGAGATTCATATCTCTGTGAGCGACGCAAATTTCCACGTCAAATTCATATTGGACAATGGAATGAATGAACCAATGAATATGTGAATGAAAGAAACATGTAAAAATTTACTGTTTTCTGACTCATCTCGTAACTTCAAAACTAAACAAGGATGTACCCTCACTGGGACCAGTAAAGGAGAATGTATAGCATTCTAATTCAGAGATACTACAAATGACTTAACAATTTCCATCCCCTTACCTTTTCTTCAATAGCACTCACAACGTTCTTGTAAGCTAAAGATTCTTGATCAGCGTGAAATGTTGTGAAATTTCTTACGAGCTTGAACTTCAGATGAAAAATAGACATATCTGTATTTAAAAAAAAAAACATTCATAGATACTGTTGAAAATGTATGATGTTTCTCAAAATTCTTTACACCAAATCCACTTGAAACATATTTTGTGAAATGAATTCACATTCTTATTAGGCTTCATTCAATATATTTGTCCCCGAAAAGCAGCGTTGCAACAGCAGATGGAATATTGCCGTGATCCCATGTTGCATAGTTTCAGTGGATATGTGTCGTTTGATATTGTTGGTCAAACAGTTTTTGAGCGTTAAGTAACGCCTGGCTGGAATGATCCCCAGGGAGTAGCGATTGTGCACACAGTGTTCGCGGGCAAGTATTGAATCCAATGACCGGGGTAATAGTATATATGTAAAGCGCTTAGACACTTAGACGCTTAGATGTATTAAGCGCTATACAAAAGCAGAATATTATTATAATTATATTATACATAAATGAGGTTATATAGAAGTGTTATGGTCCAGTGGATATGCACCGGACTGTGGATCGCTTGGTTCGCGGTTCAAGTCCCGCCGTGGCACTGATGTCCTTTGGCAAGACATTAAATTACATTTACTACTCTTCACCCAGGTGTTGTCAATGGGTATCTGGTAGGAATGTATTCCTTGAATAACGATACTCCTTCATAGGTACATTAAGCATCCGCTCGGATGTATTCGGATGTAAGTATCGTAAACCGCTCCCAACAACACGTAACCCTCCGTATACTGCTCGCAAGAATCCGTAAATGACTCGTAACAATTTTTTGAACGGTTTGTTACGGTTAGTTTACGAATTGTTTAAGAATTATTTACGGATTATTATTATTGCTTACATGTTGTTTACGATTTCATTTGGGTCGTGTTACGATGGCTTTACGGAATTTTATGAGTTATTACGAGCACCTTACGTATAGTTACAAGTACTTTAAGAACAGATACGTATATTTTACGTATCATTACGTATTGGTTACGATTTGGGGAAGGTATACAAGCTGCAAAATTGTAAGGACTCGTAAATACTCGTAACTAACACGTAAAAGCTTCGATGAATAGTAACATTCCATAATGTACTCGCAACAATCCGTAAAAGGCTCGTAAAATGCCCGTAAGTTGCTTGTAGTTATCCGTGACAACTCGTAACGAATCGTGGAATTTTACATTCATCGTAATAACTTGTAATAAACCGTAATAAACCGTAAATAGCTTGTAATAAATCGTAACAACTCTCAAATCGGTCTTAAAAGTTGCCAAATGGTAAGGATCCGTGAATTTTTGAAATCCGTAAGGACTCGTAAGAAAAATCTGTGTAAGTGAAGGGGGAATAAAGAAGTTGTCTTAAAGTAACAATTCGGATGTAACTGTTTTAGTGTCAAACGATACCCCTTCCTCCCCCCCCCCCAAAAATAATAATAATAATAATTACCTCTGATTCTAAGCAGCGCTTGGTTGCTTTCAATATGAGGTCCGTTTTCTGGGATACCTACACAGCTATAGTACGCCTGATCAGGGGGGTTCATCTCACCGATGACATAGTTGGATATATCACGAGTGTCAGGCATCTTTCTCCCGTCTCTCCACCAGTCAAAATGCTGAACATCTTGGAATTCACAGTTCAATACTACTATCTCTGATATACCTACAGTTCTATTTCTGGGATGGGTGGTAACGGTTGGCACTCCTAGTAAGGACGAAGAAAGAAATTTCAGTACCATTCATCGTGACATTTTTCTTTATACAAATCTTAAATCTAAAATCTAACGATGACTTTTATGATTTGTTCCCCAAAACTCAAATTATAAGGACTGTGTTGTTATCACTTGTTCAAATGTGTTGTTTTTTTTTGTTTTTTTTTTTGGGGGGTGCTATTTAGCTGTAACCACATTCACATGTTCTTAGATTAATGTTCTAAATTTTAAAGCATTATCTCAACAAATTTGTGTTCAGTATGTTGCTTGCAATCAGCTAAGACATTAGCAATGCTTTGCTATTCTATCAGCATGTTTGGATTTTTGTGTTTAAGAATTAAATAAGAAAGAATTTCCCAGAGGTCATAAAGTTGAGTTAGATACAATGCACGCTCAATCATAATTCCAATTCCTATTACAGATCTTATAATTAACATATATACTATTGATGTAAGACTTTTATATTTTTCCAAACTTGTCATGTAGAATATTGAATCAATCGTCATAATAGTTTATAAACAAAAATTAGAGATAATACGATACCAAAAAATACTCATCATATAATATACTCTCATGCTCAAAGAAAACAAATTTTGCTGTTAGATATTGGAACATGGATAATGAGATTAACTAATAGAAAATGTTGCCATTCCTCACCTCCTTAAATCTTGATTTAACTCATTTTAGAGTGCTATAACCAGAGACAAATTTGATCCATGGCTGAGGCATGACACATAGTCATAACAATAATCATTATATTAAGAGTTTAATTCTAAAGGAGCTAAATCCATTTTTGTAACTTCGGGGAAAAAAGACTTTGTTTACCAGATTTTGTACAGGTGTCTATGGAAAAGTGATATTAGAAGGTGCATTTCTGCATAATTGCTCCCCAAATTTAGGTAAATACTTTTGTTGAAAGACGGGTATTTAAGTGAACAATGTTCTGATATCAATAACTCAATTTTCCTTAAAACTGGATTTAGCTCCTTTTGGAATTAAAGTCTTCAATTATGTAAGTGGTGGTTTAGACTTAAAAACCGGTTCTGATATAGTACACACGAATGTACCCACAATTACCCCAATGTATCCTCCAGATATTACAATAACAGACAAGAGATGATTGGAATCTGATATGATTTGTATTTGGCAAAGAAGAATTTGTTTAGTCTAGAACACTTGGAGCTCATACCATCTTGTGTTTGGTAGATGTTGCATGTTTTTCCTGCGTAGAGCGATGTGCACGCACACCGTCGTTCAGCTGGTATGCAGGTACCTCCTTCGAGACAAGGATTCGACGCACAGTAGCCTATTGAGAAAAACACATTGGTTCAGTGGTAGAGCAGTGATCTCTAAACCAGAAGGGCCTGGGTTCCAAGCCAAGTAAATGGCAAACATTATGACTTGCCCTACCTACTACAACTACCTACCTAAAAACTCGTAACTGGTAAATGGAATCATTTGTATCGAGGCACTTCTAGGATTTGAACATCTCACACATTCACCGCAAATATCACATACAACATACATTATCATTCACAGCAACAGAAGCAAAATTGAGAAGAAAAAAAAAAGAAAATTGAGAACATTAATCCACATTAAATTTTCTACAAGAATGTGATTTGTGTTGATACTACAATATAAAAAAATATTAAAAATATTACGAGCATAAAACAATTAAAGGAACAAAACAAATATAGATATTAAAGTAAGACTGATGTGATGTCTAGAGATAAAAATATTTTAAAAATATTCATTTCAGACGGAATAAGTTATAGTTCAGCTTCAGGTAGAAGAAGCAGTACAAATATTTTGCACATGTTCATAGTCTTTTGAGTTCTTTCTTGTCGTGAATCTGTTTCCTTACCGTCTTTCCATTTGTCACTTTAACTGAGAGGATGATACGTCCGTCTGAGGACCAAGCTGCAAAAACGTCTAATCGCTACTATCTACGGCCAATAGCAATTATAGGGCCGCCGCAGCATTCCTACGGTCACATATGTTAGGGTAGCCGCACAGCGTAATTTGAACTTGTGGAGACAGAAAATCTGCGGCTGCCGTACGTCCTTTGAAGTGATGATGCACGGTCGTCCCTGCGGCGGCCGCAGGTTTTTGACAAATACTGAGGCAGACGCAAGGTAGCCGCAAGCTGCCCGAAAGGCGGCCGAAGTGGGACCATACGGCCACCGTACGACCGACGTACGGTCGCCGTAGAACTATCTATGGCATGGCTCCGGCGCGGCGAACCTTGAAATGAAAACAGCTATAACTCCGTGTTATAATCCCACGGCGACCGGTACGGCCTGTAAAGATAGGGATACGCCCTAGGGTGACCCTGAGGCCACCACAGATTCTCTGCGGCCGCCGCAAGTAACTCTCAATTTCGGGGGCGTACGGCCGCCGTATCCTAGCCGCAGAGCAAATGTGACCTAAACATAGGATAGTTTGAAACTCATTCACAGTTTTACGGGCTAAGATATAATGAAAATTTTTGTAAACGTACATTCTTGTATCGTGGGTCCGTGTTATACAATGAACTACCTCTTAAGCTCCGTCAGTTAGGCACACTAAATTTGTTCAGCAAACATGTTCAAAAACACTTTAATTATTTTGATATTTGAATTTCGCAATCTCGTTGGCTTCTGCCGTGAACATAATAATGTAATAACAGACCAAATTAGATAATGTGTAGAATATTTTTAAAATAATTAAATCAATTTTAGCAGGGTGGGTGATAAGGGTGGGGTCGTATTTGGTTACATTAGGGATAGGAGGAAATATTTGAATAGATTTTAATGATTTTTTTTAATGGTTTAATTTAATTTAGTTTAGTACATGTACAGTGTATTTTAATTAAGACTTACTATTTAGTAACATCATTACTTATTATATTATCATTATGTATATATTGGACTCCATGGAAGAACAGAGCCATTAGGTTAATGGCTCTGAAATGGACTATCCAACCGTTTTATCATTCTATTATTGTTATATAAGTCTTTGATTTTGTTATATTGTGTTATTGTTTTTTATGATGATTTTCGGAAATAAAACAAACAGTTTTAGTCAGGAGGTTCTTTTCATCGAGGCAGATTTCCGGAGGGTTACTTGTTTAGTTTCGTTTGGTTCAGCTGATGGACGTTGGTCAATATGGTCTTGATCTTCATTTTCACCCATTTGCAATGGTACTATGAGTTAAAGCGTAATGCAAACAAATGTCGGGATTCAGACTTGGTAGACATGATGTCAAAGCCTCCGTTATGAAAACTGCTTCATCTTTGTCTATATATATCGTTTTTGAGGTGTTCGTAAGAATAATGCAAATGCTGCACACATTTCACCAGACTTTGTTTTGTTACATATTTTGGTAGTTTATATCTAAAGTTTTGTCCTCCTGGAATCCCCTGATATGTGTTCATTTTCAAGGGGGCCATTGTCAAATATGTACAACAATCTACTTATAGCAGATTCGAAAAGTTGTAATAAGAATATCTCACCCGAGTTCCTCCAGAGATAGCGTTGGCGTAATGAAGTAGACTAAATGTAGTTAATAACACTCACATGTGGGACTTCGTAGTATGTTGAAACGGAGATTCTTGATGCCACTTTTCATTCACAAAATATCACACTTCAATTGTCGTTTGATTGGGTAAATGTCGCAATAAGCACATTCGTCAGTTTCCAATGTCAGATATCAGAACCATATATGAATTTATGCAAAAATTGAAGCTTTCCAACACAGTTTTTTTTCCATAACACAAGTGGCGATGTCGCGGCCATATGGTGTAGGTTATGGCAGGGCATTTCCTTTTATATGATTACTTTCATGCCATTACCTACTTCATTATCCGAAACAATCTTCTCAGTGTTTATCATTTGATATGACAGAAAAAAAAGCAATATAATTATTGTTCGAGACATGGCTTATGCCAAACTGTCGCTCAAGGTCTTCAAAACTTACCACTTTGACAAAAGGTGCCGAACCATCCTTCAGTGCAGTTACATGTGAACAAGTTTAGACGATCAACGCATGTTCCTTCATTCAAACACGGTCCGGAATAACATTCGTCAATATCTATTTGAGAAATAGGATTTCAACAAAATTACTTGTTCAGGGGTATTTATTGATTACTAATTGTATTAATTTCTTTATTTTCTCCACTCCAAAGGATTAACCACATTGCACATTTCACAGCCTGATGCAATATACCCTATACGGTGAGTAATATCATGTAACTTGTCTATGTCCTGACCAGTGTAGACCTCTATAAAGTATATAGTGATGCAGAATAAAACACTGGCATACTGTTTGAATCACAAACAAACGAGTGATGTCTTTTGTTGGTGTTGAGTAGATATAACAACCAAAAGTTCTTTATGTATTTCTATTTATACAGTTAACATCTAAATTATTCAAACCCCTTGTAAATGTTATGATTTTTTTTGTTTCTGTTTCTTGTAACTGAAGAATGAAAGGTGGACTGGTCGAATTAGGGACTTTGTTGAGTACTTTTAGATGTAAGCTTTAATATGACACATTCTCAATAAAAACATAAATTGGGACAATCGTTTTATTTTTCTTCTCATGCTTACAAAATTAAAACATTTGGTAAAGGTATGAATAATTTAGTTGTTAAATGTATATACATGTGGTTATAAATACAGGGGAAACTCGATATAACGAAGCCGTCGGGACCGATCGATTTTCCTCGTTAATATAGCCGATTTCTCACTATATCAGAACGCACATAAAAATGCACATATGGGACAGTATGTACATGTACCTGTACAATAATGATCAAACCGAGTTCTTTCTGCTCTTATAAAGACTATATTAAAACATCAATATATGCAATTTGGTGATATTCTGAATTGATTTGTTATTGAAATGTAAAATCCTGTCAGCAAAGGCTTTTGATGAATTTTAACTAAGACCTTAAATTACCGGTGAACAGGCATCTCGATCTCAATAATTAGCCAGCGAACAAATAAGGAGGAAGCTAGCAAGCAACCAATAACAGGGGTTAGAGTGTTCCAAAAAAGTCCAATTGAAAAGAAAAAGGAAAGATTTTGCAGATTTTGAGCGTGCCCCCCCAAAAAACCAATGTGACAAAGGGAGTTTTAAAAGAGGAACCCCCCTGCTCCTGAATATTGCATTATGCACCTCCGAGTAAGACTGTTTTAGCGAATCATATCAGCCTATGCAGACTATGTGTAACTAGATTCCTGTCTTAATTGTGCACGTGCGCTGCCGTCTTTACCCAATCGACTGTCCAATCATAATCTTTATTCACACCTCCACTCTTTCTCGCGAGGGATCGAGAGTAATGCCTAGGTCAGATTTGCCGAGGCGGCCATGCGGTCTAAAATATCTACGGCCAATAGCAATTATAGGGCCGCCGCAACATTCCGCACGGCGTATTATAATTTGTGGCTGCGGCTGTTGTACGGCCTTTGAAGTGATGACGCAAAGCCGCCTTAGGGCGTCCCTGCGGCGGCCGCAGGTTTTGGAAAAATACCAAGGCGCCCGCAAGGCGACCATACGGGCGCCGTAGGGCCGCCTTAAGGCTGACCTAGGGCGCCCGTAGAATTCCTGCGGCCACCGCAATTTGTTTGGGGTCCGCAAAGTCAATTATAATTCATAAGACCCTAGAGCAGCCGCACGGCGAACGCAAGGCCACCGTACGCCCGACGTATGGCCGCCGTGGAACCGCTCTACGGCATGGCTATGGTATGTCTAATTGCTACGGTGAACTTAGAAATGAAAACAGTTATAACTCCGCTTTATAATCCCAAGGCGAACCGTACGGCTTGTAAAGATAGGGATACGCCCTAGGGCGACCCTGAGGCTACCGCAGATTATCTGCAGCAGCCGCAAGTATCTCTCGATTTCGGGGGCGTACGGCCGCCGTATCCTAGCCGTAGAGTAAATGTGACCTAGGCATAAGCATGCTTTGAAAGCAATGTCTCTGAAGTATTCGTACAATAAGTCTATGAGAGCTTCGATACTGCTTCCAACGCATCGGCTGTACATATAATAAAGCCAGCGCTCAGGCTAGGCGCGCCCAACATCGTTCATTGCGCTCGCACAGTTTGTGTGCAACGATCTCGGGGCGAAAGAAGGTTCTGCTCCAATGACTTGTCGTACACATAAAGAGCAGTGAAATTGCTTGTTATAACGGGAATTATTAACAATGTTTTTTCTTTGTTTTGGGGCACTGGGTTTAGCTATAAGTGGTTCATGCCGCCATAGAATCACACGTAAATTGATTTGGGCCCATGACAATATCCTCGTTATAACCGTTACCTCGTTATGGCCGACCTCGTTATATCGAGTTTCCCGGCCTGTGTGTATATATATATATATATATGGAATAGCAGGCGTATTTCTACACCACATTACTCTATGTTTTCTTTATATTATGTTCCTAATTACAGAATTTTTAGAATAAATAAATACACAAACACATGAACAAACTAACAAACAAACAATACCTATTTCACAGGTGTAGCCCTCCCATCCTGGAGGGCAATCACAAGAGAAGGCGTTCAGGAGGTTGTTACACTCTGCACCGTTTAGGCATTGGGTTGAAAAACATTCATCAACATCTGTGAAGTAATTCAATAAAGTACCTGTAAACTCCTCAAAAAAGCTTTGCCCTTCAAGATTGAGCGTCTATTTTTTTTTTGCTGCTATATTACTATTCTTGACGTTGCTTTCATTGAAAAGCCAGTTTATAACCCTTATATATGGGGCTTAGAAAAAATGAAATGTTGCCAAATGCAGTGTTATTGTCAACAGTGAGTTCTCAATTTGTTTGGAGGATGGAATGTGTTTTGAACGATGTTCAGGCGGTCATTGATGACAAAAACAATGCATTTTGCAATATTTAACTTTTGATTTGGTCCCATATTCAGGTGTACAGCACATTCTATGATTAAAATGGGGCATCATTGTAAGGGGGAATAAACAAGCCTTTCAATGATAACAACATCATGTATGATAACAGGAGAGATATCAACGCTCAAACTTGAATTGGAGAACTTGTTTTGAGGAGTTTTATTCACTTGCACTGATATCTACAAGAGCATAATTTCACAAAACTGTCATCAGTACAAGTTTGCTGGTATTTCTTAAAAACGCGCGTAACAAAATTAACACACGTTTGTCGGCGAACTTGTATTTCTAGCAGTTTTGTGAAACGACGCCAAGATAGTTGACGACTGGGTACCGTTTTTCCAGAGCGTAGAGAATGAAAGTTCCCCCCTTCTCGGTCGTTATCTATACATTTTGTCAACAACAAAAAACAGAAGGGTGGGTTACCTTGTTTAAGGTTATTGCTTTAGCCGTAAAGTGATTGAATTTAGTAAATACAATTACTGAATTACAACATGATGTTACGGCTTCCTACAATGCTTATGTTGATGTAGTGACATTGCAATTTACAAATGGTTGTATCAGAATGATAAAGACAGCTCAGAGCACAACAATTTTCAGAATCAAATCATCAAGATACATCAGAAGAGAGAGAGAGAGAGAAAGAAAAAAACAAGGCAAAAAAAAATGAAAACATATGAAGGAAAAGGAAGAGAGTCATTGGTAGATAGATTGAGGTAAAGAGAGAAAGTGAGAATCAAAAGAGAGGAAGAAAGGCAAGACAGAGAGAGAGAGAGAGAAATATTAATATACATTAATAAGAGAGAAAGAGAGAGATAGATAGATTAAGAAAAAGGAAGAGAAAGAAAGTAATTGGAAGACATATAGAGGTTCACTATGTTACACTATGTTCACTGAGACATTGGAACACATGACCAATTTGCTGTAGGACTAACAGTTATGATGCTAACATCTTACCATGGCACGAAACTCGATCAACATCAAGATAGTATCCTGGGTTACAGGAACACACAAAGCTACCCGGTAAGTTGGTGCAAGTTTGGTTGCATGGAGATCCTTCTTGGCACTCATCTACATCTGTATAGACGATTATTAGATGATTAGAAAACAATAGCAGCAACAATAACAACAACAGAACCCACCAGAGAAACGGCAGCAGCAGAAACAACAGTATCAGCAACAACAGAACTCACCAGCAGCAACATGAACAACAGGAAAATATCAGTAACCACAACAATGACAAGAACAACAAAAAGAACAAAAGCATATACAAGGAGCGGTTTCATGAATTTCGAACACGGGGAGGGTCCAATTTCTATCAAGTCTAACAAGAAATAGAAAAGGGGGTCTGTACCCCCTGATCTTCCAGATCTGCCCTTTGCTTTTTGTTTGCCTATCGTATGTGTGACTTAAGTGGCGTATCCAAACTGGGGGAGTGGCATATGCTTCTGCCTGTGGTTTGCAAGTCAATGGAAATATTACAATATAATTTAAAAGAAATTACTCTTCATGAACTTAATAATTCAAAAAAAATATATTCAAGATTATGATGCATTTTTCTATTTCTGTAATATAGTTTCTTTTTATCCCATCAGACTTTTAAAGTACATATTTAAACCCTGATATGCTAGCTTATCCGGGGTAATATTTTGCGCTGATTCCAAAAATATCAGTTTTATTGACCCTACTCACAACATTTCGGTAGTTTTGGCCACTTTTTGGCCAAGATTGACACTTATGGTCACTTTTGAACAGGGGTAATCATATTTTCCTATCATTATTATTTGCAAAGGAGATATGATGGGCCTATTCTATGTAAAAATGTGCCCTGATACTAGAAAAAGTGGTAAAAACATACTCCCACCAACAATATTATGGTCATTTGGGGGGGGGGGGTTGCAAAAAATGACAATTTATATTGATTTTTGTCCAAATTTTCAGTCCGGTGTAAAAAAACAAAAATATATATATATATATATATAAATGTGAATTGATATCAGAAAAATCAATCCCATCGCAGGAATTTACCAAGTTTGGACCACTTTGGTAATTTCAATTGCAGGCTAGCATTTTGCTGCAATTCACTAGTTGATCGATATCAACACGCCAGCTGAAAAATTGGCCTGTTGCTACCTGCTTGACAGTAGGGGCGCTGTTAATTGTGAATCCACCCTATTTAGGAACATTTTATCTTACTGTAACTCAATCTGGACAAAACTTACCAAGTTCACAGTTTATGCCGCGCCATCCTGAATGACAGAGACAATCATAGGCGTTCTCCAGGTTATAACAAATCATGGTTCCATCTTCATAACATGGCGAGAATGCACATTCATCTATATCTAGAGATATAATGCATAAGGAAATGAGAGAATAATGGTTGGCTTTTAATTTATTTCCACGCAAGTTACCAAAGTTGTACAGGTTATTTCTTGACATTTATTTATATATATACATACATATATATATACACACATATGATTCAAGTTTAAAATTCAAATTCTAAATCTATACTCAGAATATATACAGCATTGGCATGATATATATATATATATATACATACATATATTTGTATATATATATTTGTTTGTATTCATATACATTTATAAGTAATACGTAATATGATAATTCCATTGCCAAGCAACTCGCCATTTTAGGTCAACGCAATTAAATGTATTGTTTGTATATGGTTTGTTGCACTTGTTTGTAATTTGTAAGTTTGAATTCGCTATCTATGATAATAATAATAATACAATATTTATAAAGCGCATAATAAACAGTTTGTTTCTCTATGCGCTGTACAAGCATTAATAACAATTTGAGAAATACAATCACAAAGAGAAATCAACAAAGAGAATATACAAATCTTATAACTACTAAAATGACTAACTTAACATTATAACTAACATAGTTAATAATAATAATAATAATAATAATAATAATAATAACAATAATAATTACATTTATAGGGTGCTTAATACAGGTGTTTCTAAGCGCATAGGTGATATAGTCTAACTCAGTATAATTATAGAATATTAATAGAAACAAAGCTAACATGGTCAAAACAAATAACGTAAGTAAGGACTAAATACAGTTCTAGATACTTAATTAATTGAGGCCAAAGAGGTGCGTTTTAGTACAGATTTGAACGTTGCAGAAGTGGGTGCCTGTCGTATGAAATTGGGAAGATTGTTCCAAAGGTTTGGTCCAGCAACTGCAAAGGATCTGCCCCATAGAATAATGCATTGGTTTTGGGTACACAAAGTAATGCTTGATTGCTTGAACGGAGGGTTCGGTGTGGGTGGTATTGTCTGAGCAAATCAGTCAGTTATTAAGGAGAAGAACTGTTTTGTGCTTTATATGAAATTAATAGGAGTTTGAACATGATGTGCTTATCTACGGGAAGCCAGCTAGTGTAGTTTCTTGAGAGTACTAGTTATACGTTGTTGGTGTGGAGTGCGAGTGACCAGTCTCGCTGCAATGTTCTGTATCATGTGGATCCGGTGAATATCAATTGTGGGAAGTCCAAACAACAAGCTGGTGCAGAAGTCTTATCTGCTGGTCACAAATGCATGCACCAGAGTAAGTACAGCTTGCTTCGAAAGGAAACATCTGATTTTACTTCTGCACCTGATTCCTGCCATTGCTGACAGTTTCGACTATGTTATTTCAAGGTGATGCGCTGGTGAAAGATAACCCCCAACTTTCTGGCACAAGGAATAGGATTAATGTGGCAGTCATCGACATAAACACTAGGTAGGGAGGGATCTTCACGAAACTTAGATGTGAAATGGATAACTTCAGTTTTGGAATCATTCAAAGACAATTTGTTTTTCGTTGCCCAAATCTTCACATCAGTTATGCAGGCTTTCATCCTCTCTAACGATTCTTCACGTTGACTGTGCTTGAACACGATATACATTGGCGTGTCATCCGCATAAAGCATTACGTTTACACCATGAGATGTTATGATGTCGTCCATTGGCGCTGTGTACATTGTGAAGGTAAGGGGCCCGATGATGTAACAATATAACAATATATGATAATTATGTTGCCAATTAACGTGCCATTACAGCGCAATGTGCTCATACGCATTGTTTGTATATATTTTGTTGCATTTGTTTGTAAATTGTAATTTTGTATTCACTATCTGAAGAAATCAAATTGAAACCGGTCATAGTAAAGAAGTAAACTCTCAAGGATTTTTATTTCAATTGTTTTAATTATTAAATGTATATATATATATATATATATTAAACGACATGACTTTCCATGAAATATGAGATACAGAACAGATACATATCATGTAACAAAATATCAAGCATGCATACTTAAATAATTCTTAGGAATGTATTTGTAGCAATAGTTATAACTGCAGTAATACATGTACATGTAGTAGGTAATAATAATACTTCTACTACTATAACTACTACTGCTACTACTACTAATGATCATATGTTAAAGATAATGATAATAATAATAATAATAATAATAATAATAATAACAACAAGGAAAACCAATTATAGAGATATTGAAAACAGTAATGTCCTAGATTAATATAGCATTTGATATAGCTACGATGTCTCAAGGTGCTCTACATAAAAAGAAATGTATATAGGCAGGAAATTGTTATTACTAACGAATCAAGAAAGGTCTAACACTATTCATTCCATAATATTTTGTATTAGGCTTACCTATACATGTAAATCCATTAACATGCAGAGAGTAGCCCGGTTGACAAGAGCATAGATAAGCACCGACAGTGTTGTTACAGATGTGAGTACAGTCGTGTTCAAACAAGCATTCGTTGATATCTAGAAATCAAACACAAAATAAAAAGATACCATGCAAGTGAGAATTAAACTAGATGGAACTTCAACTGCGCGCAGTCGAAAATGATGCCTCCGCCATAGAGCCATTTTACAAACCAAAACAGAAGCAATTTTTAAAATTCAACTTTGATTGTAATCCATTAACAGATTCTCAGAATATCGTGAATACAAGCTATTTTCATATACATGTATGACCCTTTGATCTTTGACCTCATGACCCTAAAATCTAATCAGTTCATTTGCTATGCAAGATACATACACGCCTTGAGTTTGATGGTAATCCGTCAATCGGTTCTAATGATAACGCGATCGCAAGCTACTTTTGCATACATGGTGAGTCCCATAACCCTTTGACCTTTGACCTCATGCCTCAAAAATTTAAATTGGTCATTGGCTCTGCAAGATAGGAGGCGCGATAGCTCAGTTGGTAGAGCAGTGGTCTCGTAATCCGGTGACCCGGGTTCGAAAACAAATCGATGCGATAGTGCCCTTTGGTAAGGCATTTATCCTCACTACCAGGTCACTCGGAGAGGACCTAAAGCCGTCTTCCGTCTGGTTACTTACTTACAAGCATTTATGCTTTCTTAGCAGTCAAGTAAAATAACCATCACAACCAAGAAACATACATGACCTCAGTTTGATGGTAATCCGTCCATCGGTTGTAATGATAATGCGATCACAAGCTATTTTTGCATACATAATGAGCCCAATGACCTTTAATCTTTGACCTCATGACCCCAAAATCTACTCAGTTCATTGGCTCTGCAAGATACATACATGTCCTGAGTTTGATGGTGATCAGTCAATCGGTTCTAATGATAACGCGATCGCAAGCTATTTTGCATACATAATGAGCCCCATGACCCTTTGACCTTTGACCTCATGACCCAAAAATCTAAATAGGTCATTGGCTCTGCAAGATACATACATGTCCTCAGTTTGATGGTAATCCGTCCATCGGTTCTAATGATAATGCGATCACGAGCTATTTTTGCATTCATTATGAGCCCTGTGACCTTTGACCTTGATCTCATGACCCCAAAATCTAATCAGTCCATTATCTGCAAGATACATACATGACCCAAGTTTGACGGGAATCCATCAATTGGTTCTTGAGATAACGCGATCACAAGAATGGAACGTATAGACGTACGGACGGACGGATAGATAGAAGGACAACCCGAAAATATAATGCCTCCGTCTACTTCGTTGCGGAGGCATGAAAACGTTCCACCTCAATCAGAGAGGTCGCTTTTTGAGGACAATGACTGTTTCGCGATAATGACATGTCCTGCGTTGACTTTAAGGATCGCCCGCCGCTATAGGACTTTTGTAGCTTCACCAATTCACCATAAATTTCTTTCCTATTATAAAACAAAACAAATGTTCAATCAACTAAGTTGTGAAGGTAATCCATGATAAAATGTTTATCATAGGTTGCGAATCTTGGGCATTTCTATGATATTTCTAGTGAATATGAATTCAAAGCAGCCAAGTCTCTGTTATGACTATACATGGTAAATAAACAAAGAATTTCAGATTCATGCCCCTTATACACCAGGTAAAAATGCTGGAATATATCTTTTGAAATGCAACCTCTGATTCTTGATAATATCTTCTTTAATTTGACCAGTTGTTCATCCAAATTCAATCATGGATGACTATTAAAGCAACGACAATTTTAACAAAATGAGGAATTTTTTTTGCCTTGCCATAGGTTTAGAAGAATGATGTTCCGCAGTCACTTTCATCATGCGTATGTGAATGCATGAAGTTTGAATGGTGACCATTCAGTTCAACCTTAATTTGATTACTTATGTCAAACAAACAGACTTGGTATATAGAAGCACATTTGACAAAAATATGGAAGAATACTGCTGTTAATGCAATACTGAACTGATGAAATTTCTGCCCTTGCATACAGTTTATCGCACAGCGCCATCTCAACGTCAAATTGGCAAAAGTGCATAACCCAATACTTAATATCCACTTTAGCAGACAGAGGACTCAATGCGAGAACTAACAACGTAACTAGGGAAGCTGAGATTTACGGTACCATACTGCTAGAGCTGACCTGAGATGGCGCTAGAGGGGCTTTTGCGGTAGTCTGTGCTTCTAGTAGAGTATAGCTCAGGAGTGGCCAACCTTGTAAAGCTCGCAGGCCACAGCTAACGATTGGCATAACTTGGCGGGCTGTAGGTAGTCTCCCCCAACACACACACACACACTCATGGAATACGTGTACACACCTGCAATTTTGCAAACATATTTCTCGATTCACAACATTTGTATATTTACAAACGTTACTGCCTGCGGAAATTACAAAACTAAAATTAACACGCCGAGTGATGTTAATGTTGTTACCTGATGTTATGTAATGAGAGGGAATTTGAGGAGTTTTGTATCAACCACGTAACGAGTCAATATGTTGTGAATGATGAAACCAAATTATGGAAATATAGATAGCCGTGTGTTTTACCCTATTTTTAAATTATTGTTTCAATGCTCCGCGGGCCGCACCAGAAGAGATCGCGGGCCGCAGGTTGGCCACCCATGGTATAGCTTATAAGATGTCTATGGTCAGATTTTATAGATCAAGGTGTCAATTAAAAGAATACACGAACAAGCTATAAAGTGAGTTTCTTTTTTATCTTAATCTATGGTTTGATGGTTTGTTTTACCTGATTGCTGAGAAAAACGTGTATGCGTGTAAGTAAGCAACCAGTGGAATGACGGCTTTAAGTCCTCTCCAAGGGACTAAGTAATGATGAATAATGCCTTACCAAAGGGCACTAGCGCATCGACTTGTTTTCGAACCCGGTACCTCCTGATTACGAGACCACTGCTCTACCACTGAGCCATCACGTCTCCTATGCACTGATTACAATGATTTTTAGAGTTGAATCTGGGTGTCTTGTTTTGCAGGAGGGTGCATGGGTTGACCATGTTGACAGGAGCACTGTGTATACAAAAAATTACG
This sequence comes from Mesocentrotus franciscanus, assembly GCA_037976565.1. Classification (NCBI taxonomy): domain Eukaryota; kingdom Metazoa; phylum Echinodermata; class Echinoidea; order Camarodonta; family Strongylocentrotidae; genus Mesocentrotus; species Mesocentrotus franciscanus. The sequence goes on from CP137671.1 coordinate 3,665,617, forward strand.
TTTGGCTATTTGTGTCTTTGATTATTTGTTTTATTTTCATTGTTTGTTTGCTGTATTTCATCTGGAATTAATACGGTAGCCTCCTCCAATCAGGATGATGTAATGACACCGCCGAGGTTACGATGTTGTAGAGCAAGTCCTAGCTTTTTTGTCCCATACCATATACTATAGTCACAACTCGCCATGTGTCTTTTTGCAAGTGTGTGTCTGCAGCTGCGGTTAGGACGTAGGCAAACTCCTGCAATTCACTTGTTCTTCTTCCGATCCCTCGTGGGCGTCTTGCACCCTCAATATAAACATATTAAACCCTTACCTACCAAAACTATTGAGGTGAATTACAGCATCCGTGCAGGTGCTTTAATTGCCATATCTGTGCAATGTGTTATGGCTTCGTGTGGTTGTGCATGGCACCATATGGCTCTGTAAGACCACTACAAGAAGCCCTGCGATGCTCGACAGAAGCCCTTGAGATGTTTGCAACGAAGTACAACTGCTGCACGTGTTATTTACATTCATCAAATACCATAGCCACATGCAGAGATTACTGGGCAGGTAGAGAATCCTCCTGCAGGAGCTCGTGTGTTCTGCGTGCCTTAAAAAATATACAGGCCCTTGCGTCCGATGCAAGGATATTCCCCCCCAAAATGGTGTAGAGCAGATACAAAGCAAGAGAGGCGCATGGCCGGTTGTTACCATGGCTTTACCGAAAAACTCCTTGATTCTCTATATCTGATCATTGACAATATTTTGATAGTGCTACTAAAGCTCAGATCAGATGACATGATGTCACTTTATTTCCATAACACTATACAATAGTTGGTAACTTTTGGACAGCAATTTACCAAATAGGTCTAGACTAGCTTAGACTTGCCCTGTACATCACTTACCGTTGCACGTTGTGCGATCATGATGAAGCTCATATCCTGCTGTACAGGAACAGTCATATGAACCAGCATTATTGGTACAATTCTGACTACATGCATTCATGTCTGTTGAACTACATTCATCAATATCTGCAAAATCAAAACAGACACTAAATTATGCCAATAACACAGGCTTTTAGTCCTTATGTTCTAAATCCTACATCTTTAAATAGATTGGTGTCAGACATAATCACATTTACACAGAAAACTAACAGTAAAGGCTGCAAGCTGTCAACCTATGAAAACGACAGCTCAAAAGACTTTTGCAAAGTGATCTGGGGTCCATGAATCCAGCATTCAGTCTTGTGGACTGTCGGTCTCGTTGGGATGTCCATCTTTTCCTACTGCCTACTGGACCGTCGGTGTACTGGGATGCCCCGTTATTGGCGTTAAATTACACAATCTTGTTAAAAAACGTTATTTTATCAAAGAACCTGATGATCTAAAGGAATGAAGGAAGAAAAGTTAGAGAAATGTAGAGGAAAAAAAAGACCGATAACAAGACTTTTGTTATTTGTTTTCAATAGATGTTCATACAATTCTTCTACACAGATCGCCGCCAAAGTTACCAAATTTTATACCGAAAGCCTTAAGTTGTTAATACTAATTTACCCGGGAAATCTAGAGAACATCTAAACATTTGAATGCTTTGACAAATATAGTTGACAAGCTTTTATTCGGTGGGTAATTGATAACCTGGTTTTAGTGCGTAAAATGTAAGTCCTTTACATCGATGGAAAGAAATCATTAGCCAAAATAAACTTAACACATGATCTCATATATATTTTACAACAACATACGGTGCATCGTTCAAGGAGCAATTACCAATAGGTCGGGGTTCGGTATTTTGAAAGAGACAAAGTGCAAAACAAAGGTATGGTACTTAATATGAAGTCATTACCATTGTTACATTGGAAGCCAAGCCAACCAGGCAAGCAAGTACAGGAATAAGAGTTGAGCAGATCAGTGCATACTCCATGAAAACATGGATTTGACAAACATTCATCAATTTCTGTAAACAAAATGAAATGAAAATGAAAAATAAATTTCACAATATACATTGTAAATCACAGCTTGCTTTCATATTGTGATTTGTATTTGTATGCTAGTGATTTTTTTAAACAAAATTGGAAGAATGATACTTCATAATTGCATATAATTCTCTTGTGATTAAGCCACTTAGTATCTTTAATACCTAACTTTAAAAATTCTTACGTATTGTATCACTGAAAATGTTGAATGAAATGTGAAATACATCTATATTTCTGCTCTATGGGCAATGAAGTGCATTTGGAAGAATTTTACTTAATACATGTAACTTTTATATGAGATTTTATGGTGACAACTATTTTGTTTTAAATCTCCAACTCTATCTCCTCTCTATCTCCTTCATTTCCTTTCCTTCCTAGGCTTTGGACATCCGATTGGGAGGAAGAGGAGCGGGAGGGTTGGATGTGCCCCTGTACCCTTGATGATATGCCACTTGTGTATTTGTACCGTTACATGTCCTCATATCGATATCAAGACTGTATCCATCATTGCACGAACATATGTAGCTGCCTTCAGTGTTTGAGCATTCTTGATTGCAGTCACGGACTACAACACATTCATCTATGTCTGAAGGATACAAATGGAAAAAGAATGGCCGTAAAATCAATGGAACATAAGGACAAGGTTTTACACAATTCTTACATCTCTGCTACTTTCATTCACAGGTTCAATAGTATACACTTCAAATTATACATATGCTGTTACTATTTAATTTGCTGAACGGCTAAATAATGAGTCACAGTTTTTACATAATTCTCATATTTCTGTAACTTCAATTTGCATGCAGGTTGAATATATTCACAGAAAAACCTGAAGGTACAATGCTGTCACTAATCAAACAAATCAAACAAAACTTAAGTGCTGCAGTGATTACAAGGTTAAAGGAAACATCCAAACTTAATAGCATAAAACTCTAAACTTAAGCATAAAAACCGATGAAGCAGACTGGTGAAAGTTTGAACCAAACGGGACAGAAAATAAGAAAGTTATGAATTTTGGAAAGATGTAATCACTATACCTATGGGAACTTCCAATTGGCTGAATCGGCAATGTTTCTGTGATGTAGTTCCGGACAACTAATCCATTTCTTTGCAACACACAAATTACTAAAATGTCATTTTTTTCATGACTCTGGAGGGTCTTTTATTTTTAGAGGACCTTTAATAATGTACTATCCATTACATCTTTTAGTACTGCCTCAAGTGAGAAAGCAATTGGGAGACAGACAGAAATTAATGATATATTTGTACACAACAAACAGGAAAGTGTGACTATTTCACAATCCACTGACAAAATTGCCAATTTGAGATTTGCATAGATATAAGGATATCATATTCCAGACAGTCAAAACTCTCTTATTATTGGTCTTATTTATTTCAAACTTTCGCCATTCAGTTTGTCTTTTTATTTCTGCCTTTATACAAATGAACCAATTACAAGGGTTGGATTCCCCTTTAGCTTACTCAATTCCTATAGCCAATATTAATATGGATAATTCGTCCAAAGTATTGCATATTTTGGACATCCGAAGTCAGGTTTTTGAACATTAATTTCATAAGAATAATACCTTGACACATTGTTCCGTCTGGCTGAAGTTGATAGCCTTGATAACAGGCACAGCTATATCCCATACCCATGTCATTATCGATGCATCTCTGACTACAGTTATGACCCAAGGTACACGGATCCACATCTAGAATGAAGAACAAGAAGAAGTAAAATACGACGAAGAAGAAGAAGAAGGAGAAGAAGAGGAAGAATAGGGAGAAAAAGAAGAGAACGAAGAAGAAGGAAGGGAAGAAGAAGTAAAGAAGAGGAAGAAGAAGAAGAGGAAGAAGAAAAAGAGGAAGATGAAGAGGAAGAAGAAGAAAAGAAGAGAAGGTGAAGAAGCAGAGAGGAAGAAGAAAAGAAGAGGAACGGTAGGAGAAGAATTAAGAGAAGAAGAAGAAGAAGAAGAAGAAGAAGAAGAGGAAGAAGAACAACCACAACAACAACAAAAGAAGAGGAAGAGGTTATTAGGAGAAATAAATATTCACAAAACAAACAAAATGGCTTTCAAGGCTCTTCTCAGTATTGGGGTAGCAAATGTACGATCCATGCTTCAACTCCAAATCATAACTAATAATTATAAAATTAACATCCAAGTGAAACTTTAACCCTAAAACCAAAAACAAGGAGAAGAAGCAAAAGGGAAGAATAGGAAGAAGTAGAAGAAGAAGAAGGGACAACAAAAGAAGATGAAGGAAAAGAAGAAGATTTCAGGAACATTTGAAGAAGAAAAAGATGTAGAAGAGGAATAAGAGGGAAGATGAAAAAGAAGGAGAAGAAGAAGAAAAAGAGAAAAAGAAGAAAGTGGAAGAAGAAGAACAAGAAGAAGAAGAGGAGGAGGAAGAATAAGAGGATTTAAGGGACATTTGAAGAAGAAGAACTAAGATGAGAAGGAGAACTAGGAGAAGAAGAAAAAATAGGAATAAAAAGAGAACAAAAAGAAGAAGAGAAAAGAAGAAAAAACAGAAGAAGGAGAAACAGAAGAAGAAGACGAAATCAATATAAAGAAGGAGTAGAAGAAGAAGACAGCTTTGCAGGCATAAATAAATATTCACAAAACAAACATAAATTGCTGGTAGGGCTTCGGGTATTGGGGAAGCCAATGTACGACCCATGCTCCGGCGATATTAAATTAGTCCCGCTGTCCATGTCGTACCCAGGGCAAAACTTTAACCTTAATTCAATTTTCTACTTTGGTCTTAGAAAGATCACTATCCTAACCTTAAGACCCAAATCACAACTCTTACCATAATAAAGCCCAAAGCAAATATGGGGTCATCGGGGGTACTATCAATAAATGGGCTATCATACTAGGAGAGGGGGGTAGGAATGAAATGCCCTGGTTAATATATAAACATGTATGTAATACATCAGAAACATAAAAAAATAAGATATTCAGAAGCTGTCTTCACGTTTCATTCAATTTTTTTTTTTATAAAGAGACTTGTAAAAACTTTTTTTTCCCAGAAGATATGTTGCCTTTAAGGGTTAATTCCTGTCTTCAAGAATTATGTATAAATGCTGAATTAGTTTGATTTATAGTTACCTTCATTACACGTAGATCCAGTCCATCCCTTTGCACACGTACAAGAGAAGGCATCTTGAAGATTTGTACAATTTCCTCCATTGTGACACGGTCTTACGTAACACTCATCAATATCTATCAACGGTACGGACAATCAAAATACATTAGGAGTCTAATTAAAAGATGAAATTTAGTGAGATGAAAGATATTGCTATCAAAGCCAGGATCGCTTACTACACATTGTACAACAATTCATACCTGCCAACATTTGAAATAAAGAATTAGGAATTTCTATCAGGGGTCTGGCATATCTGCCAACATTTGAAAATAAGAAATCTGTACCCTTAACAGGCGTTCGCACGACCATGGTCATGTATGCAGCAGCACGATATTAGATAGCCTTGATTACATCATGCAGAGCTGCCAACAATTATTTTTTTGTAATCAGGGAGATTTTTGTGAAGCAAGCGTAGCGAGCGTTCAAACCGAGTGAGCCATTGTGATCGGGGTCCTGGCGCAAGCCCCTGGCAGGGGTCTAGGGGGCAAAACCACCTTGGAGCTCCTGGTTTTTAGCCATTCTGACACCCTTTTTGTGCACAAATTTTAATGACATTTGAATATTTTGACAGTAAATTTCGGTATGATTTATAAGGAATCAGTGAGGTTTTAAGATTCTGTGGCCCGATGGTGTTTTATTGTAATTGCAATTTAAAAATTCCAACAAAATATGACCCCTTTTGCAAAAAAGCTCTAATTACAACCTTATTTTAGCTGATCAAGCACACATTCACAAAATTGTGAACAAATGAATTCACATTTAGATGTTTGCAAAGATCGTGAAAATATGATATCTACTAGACTAGATCAAAGAAAGTCAACATGAAGTCGCTCACACATGTGCGAGGTTACACTTGGATAGCATGAAACCCCACATGAAATGATACCACCGGGTCTTTTTTTGTTATTGTTTTTAAATGTAATATTTGTTTTTTTACTGTGAGAATCCGGGCGATTTTGTATGTGTGTCGGGATATTGGGATATTGGTGGATTTTCCAGGAGTCTCCCGACAAATCCGGGAGGGTAGGCAGCTCTGCATCATGCCTTTAAAAAACAAAATTGTATTGGGCCGTCTAGCCTTCCGCATCAAATGCAAACAATGCGTACGTGCGCAGGGTTGTTTGGATGCCATACAACGCAATTATATACTCATTTGACCGGTTGGTCATACAAAAATTTAACCATCGAAAAAATTACCGGGAGTGAAAATATGCTAATTACGATCCTCGTAATCAATGTCATGTAAAGAGATTTAGACCAAGTACAACTTGTATCTGCAAGAGCTTTCTTATATAAATATATATTTATATATATGTACATATTTTTTTACAAGCAAATATACTTGCCTTCCTCGCACATTGTTCCTGTCCAGCCGTTCACACAGGTACAGCTAAATGCATTCTGAAGATTGTTGCATACCCCATGGTGAATACATGGATTTGAAATGCATTCATTCACATCTACGAAAGAAAAAGAAAAATAATGGTACCATATTGTTCACTCAAGTTTATTTGTCATTAATTGAAGGCAGAGTATTTAACTGACAAAACTTTCACTGCTGTAATGGATTTTCATTTGCGCCATATTTTGGTGAAAGCGTACATAGATCGATATCTGGTTCCTGTACCCAATCATCATCACCACTGCACCTTCAGTTCAGTGAGCATCACGCGCACTTTATCAGTTGGTGATGCATTATGGGACATTGCTGTCGCCAAATTTGGACATTGCTAGCAGTAGATGGCAGTATATGTAAATCTGCAGTGGTGTCAGTAGAATACCATGCCTTCAAGTCTGTGGTCCCTTCATTGACTCAGCAACACATCGATTTTATGGTATATGTCGTTTTTCCGATGGTTCATAATTTTGAGAGTTTGTTTTTTCCGAAAATGACATAGAACCCTATATTATTTTTCCCAATTATCATCCTTTAGAATAACGAACCCTATTTCATTTTCGGGATTATAAACCTTTGGAATTATGAACCCTAATTCATTTTAATAATAATAATAATAACATTAACAATAATAATAATAATGATAACAATAATAAAAAATATTAACAAAAATAATAATGCATTCTTTATAGAGCGCATAAGTTTCTCTATAAGCTGTACGAGAAAAAATGTGAAGCATACTACATAATACAAAGTACTGCAAATCAAAGGTAAGTATAATTTAAGATACTATGTCATTTGCTATCACTAATCAAATCCCTATGACTTTAACACTTGACCAAACAAATTAATGCGAAACTTAAACCTGACTCCAAACCTAGAAGGTGAAAAATTTGAAAAAATAGCCAGCAACCTTTGTTAAATTCACATGCTTCAGTACAATAGACTCACAATGATACGAAAATGATGACTATAGTAGGTTGTTGTATTGTGCTCATGTCTGTCAGACTTGACACTCCATGCTCTCTACTATTCATGGCTGATTCCCAATAAACAATGATAGACACCATACTAGTAATATGTTAGTTTTCTTATAAAATAAAACAAATATTGACTGTTTAGATGGGCATGGTTAAAAACTATTGTCCAAAGTTATCTCAAAACTGTACTGTGCCCCGAGACGTAGTTGAGTTGCATATATAGTGCAGTCTCGACATCACCAAGGAGGTTATTGTACCCGTTACCCTAAGAATAGACAATCAATATTTGTTTTATTTACCACATCACACTTTTCAATTCTAGAAAAGATATATATTTCCAATTATGCTTGTCAAAACATATTTGTTTGTAGGGAAATTACCTGACCCAAAGTAGGCCTATTGCATGTGTCTCACTGCGCGTTGTTAACATCACGCAACACGCGCAAGCAAAACTATGCCCAGTAAATATTTTTTTGCTATACTGCCCAGCAGTCAGTAGCGAATTGCATGCCTGCAGTTTTGACCAATCAGAGGCCTTGAATCTTCATATGCTGGATATAAATAATACACATCTATCGTTTAACCTAAGCATTTCTACGACAATTTCGGTTGAATGGGGCTTTCATAAGATTCTACTTATGTCCATGCATGTAGAATTTCCTCCATCCTATGATAGCTAACTGAACAATTGAGATCTATACATATAAATATATGTACATCGCTTAGAAACATTAGTTTGAAGCACTATAAATGTAACCAACTTATCATCATATTTAGTGATGTTATTATTATCATTAATATTATAATTATCGCTATTATTATCATCGTAATTCTTATTATTATTTATCTGACAAGGACATTACTTTTTTTATGAACATCATCTTACATCAAATCAAATCACAAACAAAAATTGTGCCCGAGGTTTTATATGCACAACAAAACATAATAATAATAGTCGGTTCTTGTACAGCGCATATCACATTATATCGTCTCTATGCGCTTCCAAAGAGATTTGGACATTATTACCCCGGCTTTAGCATGGCTGCCATTACGGCGCTCAAGCATTTCAAGGAATTAATTCCTGCCAGGTATCCATTAACCTCACCTGGGTCGAGTGTGACAAATGTAGATTAATGTCTTGCCAAATGACATTAGTGCCGCGGCGGGAATCGAACCGCGGACCTTGTGATCCACAGTCCAGTAACATATCCACTAGACTACGACACCTCTACATCAAAAGGAAGGAAACAAATACTCACCATCTTGACATCTTATTCCCGTCCAGCCAGAATTACAGATACAATGGAATGCATTCTCAAGATCGATACAAGACATTGCGTTAATACACGGGTTAGACAAGCACTCGTCAGACTCTGCAAAGAAGGAAAAGTCAGATCATTCTTGGTAATGTTAGGAATATCAATAAATCAACATTTATAAGCGGTAAATGTACACATCATACATACAATTTATGCATTTTCTTATAACAAGATAAATACTATACATATTTTAAAAGGCAAAGCTTTCACATGATACAAAACAAGACAAAGGTTATGACTTACAACATGATGAAAGATGACATTAGACGAAGAGAGAGAGAGAGAGAGAGAAACCTATGACATATGAAAATGAAAATAGAATACAAGCTTAAAGGTAATGCAAAGTTTAGGGAAATTTTGAAATTGGATGGATAGTAATTGTTTAAATTATTGATATATTTTGGATGCCCCTGTTGATGTATTATAAGCACTACAAAATTTAGCCCCTCAAACACTTCTGCTTTCGAGCAAATTGAATAATCAAAATTTACTGGTGCAGTGGTGCTCCCGGTAAATTTCAAATATTTCAAATAGCGCCTATATAAGGCCATTCAATGGTAACTGCGACCATGAAAATCTCAGAATATGCAGTTCCGATATATAGTTTCCAAACGGGAATAGCAAATTGGTCGATTGTAGTCAAGAAACATTGTTTTAAAGCTAAAGTAATATTAGTCTTGAGAGAGCGCTATACAACATAAAGAGTTTATTATTTACAATTTCATCACTTAGACTCGATTTCAACCGCGACAACGATCATTGAATATTGTTAAATCGCATAATGCTTCCAATATGTTCATTTGAACCAAATTCATGACCCCATACCAAAACTAGTGCTTGGGCAGAGCTGTATACCGTGCTTGATATTCATGTAATATAGTATACAACATAACTCATAAGTTTATAATTTAAGAATTAAGTTTAACACTAGTCACTAGGTAAAGTATTTGATTAAATTAATTTCTCTTCTCTTCTGTCCTTGATGTACATGTATTTCTTTGTTTTTCCTTCTCTCTCTGTCTTTCTTTTCCTTTTTTCTTTTACTTCGCTTGTTTCCTAGAAATCTATAGCCTAGGCATATTTTCGAATTTTCTTCTTTCTTCTCTTTTTCTATCTATCCTTATTTCTTTGTTTATCCTTCTTTTCTCTTTCCTTATGTACTTCCTTAGGTATTTCTTTGCCTTTCTTCCTATCATTTTACATCTATTATTATCTTTCCGTATATAATTATTTGTCTTTCCTTATGTATTTCTTTGTTTTTATACCTAGACTATCCTTAATATGTATATTTTTGTCTTTCTTTCTATCAATTTCTATAAAATTCTAGCTATCCTTATTCATTTTTAAAAAATCTTTCTTCTCTTTCCTTATGTATTTTTTTGATTTTCTTTCTATCATTTTCATTTTTCTATGGCTTAATGGTCATAAATCTTCCAGCGATCACCCGCTGGTTCAATGCGAGATCGAAGAGATGCTCGCGCTCGCTTGTTGTAATACTCCATCTATCCCACTCGGGAGCATTAGTATAGAGTTATCGACTGCTTTGAGATGCCTGGCTGTTTTATAGACTCAAGAGAACCAACAGCCAGACCTCGAATATTAAAGCAGTCGATATGTCTTTTATATGCCGAATTGAAACAAAAATATACAAGGAAATCTTACCTTATCCTTTTATTAAGTAAAAATTGGTTAGAACATCACGGAAAATCTGAGACACTGTCTGTTAATCTTTGCTGGAAAAATGACTGAAAGTTTCAATCATTTTGGAATCGCAGACAAAAAGCACTGTATGGTGTCCGCGCTCGCACAAAGACAATTTTAACACGTAAACCAATGGGGATCGCAGTATGAGGGCACTTTTCAAAAGACTATTGACTGGTAGGCGGGTACGAGGGCACTTTTTGTTAAAACTATTGACTGGTAGGCGGGGCATGGCTAAAATCACGACTCCAATTTCGACCAATCAGATGGCTAGATTTCTAAAGTGAGGTATATAATACATGATAACATTACACAAAAGTCAGTAAAAGAGACTAGTTATTCATGAAATGCATTCATAATTACAAAACAGGATGCTTGAAATCTCGCATCACTAACACTAATAGTCACAGAAAAAAGTCAGTCTAATTCCTGAACATGTGAGTACTGTCACAACAGGTATTTTACATCAGTTAATTTTACTTACAATATAAAGTGAAAAAATAGGGATTTCTTGCAAGGAAAAAGATGCTTCAGCATGATAGGCGCCCTCAATTCCAAAAGAAATAATGCAGACGATTATTAGCAATCTTATAAGATTATTAGTTAGAATCCTAGTCTTCTCGTTGTAGTTATCATGATTATGGTCATAAATTCTTCATTCTTATTTTCCGCTTTCTTCCGTATGTCATATTCCTAATATCAGTCTACTAACCTTATTCCTAACTCTAAACCTAAAACCAAACTGCAACCCTCAGCCTAACATTAACCCTAATCCTAATCCTAAACCTATAATCCAACTGCAACCCTCAGTCTAACACTAAACCTAATCCTAAAACCAAACTGCAACCCACAGTCTAACATTAACCCTAATACAAACCCTAATCTAAAATTTAGAGGTGTCGTGGTCTATATAGTGCAGTATTTTTCAACCTTTTTAATAATCATGGCACCCTAATGTTAAGAAACCCTTCCTAAAACTGAATACAATTACCCTATAATAATAATAAGTTTATGTACCCAGGGAAAAATCATCAGCACCATGCAATATGCTGTTATTCTTGAGGGCCCTGCAATAATTATTTGCTTGAAAAAAATGTGTTGGATCATCAAGTATTCCTCAGCAGAACAGCTGGACAAGGTGATCCTTCTAAAATTATTTGTCATATTATTATCTTGCATTATTATTTGTATGTATTTACACTCGGTAAATAAAGCCAACCATGGCGGTAAAACACTTTGGTTATTTAATTAAATTATATATTTCCATTAAAACTTATGAAAAGACAAGGACGGTGATCGACTCAATACTTAGTATTGATATTCGATTCCAAAGAATTATAGGTACTGCATTTACAGAACAATTATTATTTAAGTTTCAGAGTGCAGGTTATTTACCTAGCTCTGATTTTATAAACCCTGCTATTTTAACCTCTGCCAATCAATCAACAGTAAAATGATCATAATTATTTTTGAGAAATCGACTCAAAAGGTTATTTCAATACCCAACTGTACATTCCATGTTTATATTATAATAGGCCATTGTAATATGTCCGAACATTTCAATAGCTGATGGACAAGGTTATCGAAACTGCCTTAGGTTTATTTTTCGAAAGTCTTTGCAATTGTATTCATTCTAGAGGAGTACTCTTTTAGGGCAAGCAAAACAATACAATACCTGACAGTGGAAAATTAGTATGAGATGGAGAGGGCTTATACCTATTGCACACGTTGTCCCTGTCCAACCAGGTTGGCAATCGCAGAGAAACGCATTGATCTTATCTTCACAGTCACCATCATTTCGACAGGGTCGAGATTCACATTCGTCAATTTCTAACAAACAGAGGAAAAGAAGGTGAAACATTTGAAAAAATTAGGCAGCAACCTTTATTCAATTCACATGCTTGAGTACAATAAACTCACAATGATATGATAATGATGATGATAGTGGGTTATTGTATAGCGCTCATGTCTGTCAGACTTGACACTCCATATGCAGGCGCTCCACAATTGATTGCTGATTCCCAATACACAATGATTGACACCATTCTAGTAATAGATACTAAAATATTGACTGTTTAGATGGGCATGGTTACAATTATTGCCAAAGCGATCTCAAAACTGTACTGTAGTTGATTTGCATATATAGTGCAGTCTCGACATCACCTAGGAGGTAGTTTTAACCGCTACCCCCCAAAAATAGGCAGTTGATTTTTGTTTTTTATTTACCGCATCACATTTTTCACTTCTAAATCAGAGATAAATTTAAACAATATTGTTGTCAAAACGTATTTATTTGTAGGAAAATTACCTGACCCTATTACTCATGTGCCACTGCGCATTGTTAATTTAACGCACAAGAAAAACTATGCGCAGTCAATATTTTTTTTGCTATACTGCCCAGCAGTCAGTAGCGAAGTTCATGCCTGCAGTTTTGACCAATCAGTGGCCTAAAATCTTCATATTCGGTATATAAATAATACACAGCTATCTTTTGAATCTAAGCATTTCTACGACAATTTCGGTTGAATGGGGCTCTCGATGGGGCACCATTGTAGTAGGTATAGCGATAAAACATTAGCGGAAATATACATTTACCATACTGGACAGTATTAGAGATTAAATAGAAGTGTCGTGGTCAATTAGTGCAGTGTTTTTCAACGTTTTTTTATACTCACGGCACACTTTTAAGAAATAAAAACTTTCGCGTCAGCCTAATCCCAAATTTATAACAGAAGATACATTTTCCATCACTCCGGTACACGCCAAGTGCCATACAAATTTGCGAGCGAGCAACCTAAAACAGAGATTTCCAGTAAGGTATAGCTGTTATTTTCTAAACAAAACACTAGATGAGTAATGATATTATGTATGTGAGCACCTTTCTGGACAATACATGAATACCAAAATCATATATTCCGTCGTTTCGACGCACGAATATGAGGATATTCGGACATCTCGTTGTCAAGCATCCTGTTTATAAATATTCTGAGGGAGTGAAGCGAAAGAGTGTGGTAAAATAGTAATTATATGATATTAAAGAAATGTAAGATATATTCGGGCACCTTGATGCCCGAATGTGACAATATTCGCGCACACCGCTATCACAGTACATTCTGGCACCTCCTTGCCTAATTATGTGGGTAATCAGGCACTTCAATGACTAAAATCATATACCTTTTCTAAATGTCGCCAGTGAGCAAAGAAAAACGACATTTAATTGTCTTTAAAAATGTTGTTAGTCATGAAAGGACAAAGCGGTGTTTAATATTTTGTTTTCAAGAAATTTACGTTATATCATAATGGAGTTTTTAAAAAATGGATCTTTAATTCAATTTCTCTCTCGGCCACTCCTAGAGTTGTCCCATGGCATCACGATTGAAAACGCTGGTCTAGGGGATCAGTCATGGGACTGTGGATCACATCGTTTGAGTCCCGCTGCGGCACTACTGTCCTATTAGGCAAGACATTAATCTGCATTTGCCACTCTCCAATCAGGTGATATAAATGGGTAGTATTGGGTACCCCCGGTAGAAAGAAATTCCTTAAATATCAGAGCGCCTTATTAGGGCCGCATGGCTAATACCAGGTAGTAATAGTACATCGCTTAGAAACATTAGTATAAAGCACTATAAATGTTACCAACTTACCATCATTGTTATTGTTATTATTATTTCTAATCATTTTTCTTTTTATTATTAGTAGTAGTATTATTATCAGCATCATTATTATATTATTATTATTATCATTTATCTGACAAGGACATTACTTTTTTTATGAACATCATCTTACATCAAACCAAATCACATACACAAATTGTAATCGGGTTTTATGTGCAAAACAAAACATCAAAAGAAAGGGGAAAATAGTTACCATCTTGACATCTTGTTCCCTCCCAGCCGGAATTACAGGTACAACTGAACGCATTCTGAAGATTGTTACAATACGCTCCGTTAAAACACGGGTTAGACGAACACTCGTCAAAATCTGCATAGAAGGAAAAGTCATATTCTTGGCAATGTTAGGAATATATATCAATCAACATTTATTAGAAGTAAATGTTCATCTGGTACAAACGATTTGTGCACTTTTTATAACAAGATAAATACTATATATATATTTTTTTTAAAGCACAGATCACACATGATACAAAACAAGACAAAGGTTATGCCTTAGAGCATGATGAAAGATTCAACATAAGAAGAAGAGAGAGAAAGAGAGAAACCTATGACAAATGAAAATGAAAATATAATCCAAGCTTAAGAAAGCTAGTGGTTGGGCAGCTAGAGCTGTATACTGTGCTGGATATTCAGTGTTCAGTATACAACATTTTAATATAATTCAAGTTAAACATTAGTCACTAGGTGAAGTATTTGATTATATTAATTTCTCTTCTCTCCTGTCCTTGATGTACATGTATTTCTCTGTTTTTTTCCTTCCCTGTCTTTCCTTTTAATAAAGAACAATAAAATTGTTCCTAATATTTTCTTTTGTACTTCTTTGTTGTTGTTTTTTCTACATTTTCTATCTATCGTTTTGTAAATCTTTGTTTATCCTTCTTCTTTTTTTCCTTATGTAATGTTTGCTTATTCCTTATGTATTGCTTTGTTATTCTTTCTATCATATTCTTTTTGTCACTGTGTATTTTTGTGTATATCCTACTTCTGTCTTTCCTTTTGTAATTCTTTGTTTACCTTTCTATCTTTTCTTAAGATTTTGTTTCTTTCGTATTTCCTATCTATTCTTATATATTTCTAAGTTTATCTTTTCTATTATTTTCTACCTATCCTTATCACTTTGTTTATCCTTCTTTTCTCTTTCCTTATTGACTTCCTTATTTTTCCTTAGGTATTTCTTTGTTTTTCTTTCTATCATTTTCGATCTATCATTATTTATATCTTTCTTTATCCTTTTTCTATATATATCTTTATCTAATTCTTGGTCTTTGATTATGTATTTATTAGTTTGTCTACCTGTCCTAATGTATTTTTGTTGTTGTCTTTCTTTTTATCGATCTATTTATCCTTAATCATTTCTTTGTTTATATTTCTTATATATAGTCCTATCTGTGAAATTTAAACGTTAGTAGTGTCCTAGTATTCAAATTATACAAGGAAACCCGTTTATTTTGTAGACTTCACTTTTTTTCTTTGGTAATAACATACATAAAATGAGCTGTAAAGGGTACATGAGCATCTGTCTACATCTATAAATTCACTTCCTGTAATGGCCAAAATTAAACTGATTGAACCTTGCACAGCACAAAACGAACACTATTCGGTACAAGGGTCTGAAAATCAGACTATTTACTAAAAGAATTGCTATCCCTCAAGTCGATTCGACAACTAACGGTCGTTATTTTTCCTTAAAATTCTTTTTTTAAAGCACTTTCGCTTTGAGGGAAGTTCTAAATTAGTAATACCTTTCAAATGCCGGTGGATTTAACCTTTTCATTTTGTTAGCCTGCAAATGGGAGATAGTACCTTTAAAGCCTGTCTGCACTCGTTTGCCCAGGAGGAATTAGACCTCCCCGCGTAGTCACTGACAGGTGGTTATCTCATTAAGTTAGCTCTCAATTAACATAAGAAAAAGAGGATCATGGGGGACCAACGGGCACCGCTTATGCTTTGTTTGCTTTATAGAGGGCGCAAGTAGCTACAAGTAGTGCAGTCCCGCTCTAGGATTAGTTAGAATCCTAGTCTTCTCGTTATAGTTATCATAATTATGGTCATATATTCTTCATTCTCATTTCCACTTTCTTCCGCATGTCATATTCCTAATATAAGTCTAATAACCTTAATTCTAACACTAATCCTAAGCCTAAACACCAACTGCAACCCTCATTATAATACTAACCCTAAGCCTAAACCCCAACTGCAACCCTCATTCTAACACTTACCCTATACCTACCACCCAACTGCAACCCTCATTCGAACACTAACCCTAAACCTACAACCCAATTGCAACCCTCAGCCTAACAATAACTTGAATCCTAACCCTAAACCTAAAACCCAACTGCAACCCTCGGCCTAACCTTAACCCTTATCCTTACTCTAAACATAACAATTCTAAAAAAGAGATATATAATTTTTAAAAATGGTTTATTTGTAGGGAAATTACCTGGCCAAGAGGCCTATTGCGGACAAGCCTTGAGGTTGTTCGACCAGGCAACGGCAGATTTATGTATGCGGAATGAGCCTCGGCGGGGAAGATCCGGGGATCTGACGCGGGTGGGTGGATTCGCGCGTCTAGGGTCTCTCTGGGAGCAGGCATGCGCAAGATTTGAAGCACGCTAACGATGGTCTAGTATTAATTTTTACTGGGAATCTCGTTCAACAAGCATACCTTTTCTGAGATTCCCTTTTTCCCCCTCTCAGTTGAATCAAGCAATATAAGATATTTTGTATCATTCTCAAACTGAAATGTACTCTGTAAACTTATTTTGTATCGTAGATACTTCCCAGTATTCTTTACTTGTATAATTCATTTGTTCTATTATATATTGTATTATATACCTCACTTTAGAAATCTAGCCATCTGATTGGTCGAAATTGGAGTCGTGATTTTAGCCATGCCCCGCCTACCAGTCAATAGTCTTTTGAAACGTGCCCTCATCATGATACCCGCCTACCCCATTGGTTTACGTATTAAAATTGTCTTTGTGCGAGCGCGGACACCATACAGTGCTTTTTGTCAGCGATTCCCAAATGATTGAAACTTTCAGTCATTTTTTACTCAATAAAAGGATAAGGTAAGAATTCTTGGTAGAGTTTTGTTTAAATTCGGCATATAAAAGACATATCGACTGCTTTAATATTCGAGGACTGGTTGTTTCTAGACTGGCTCGCGGGAAAGTTGAATCCGCTGCATCCCATCACCCCTCGGCGCGCCGCCCACCCACTCAGGCGTGCCTCGGTGTGATAGCAGCGGATTCAACTTCACCCCTTGTGCGTATAAGAACAGCCAGTCCTCTCGTAGCAGTCGATATCTCTATAATACTGCATGGTTTATGTATGTTTTTTAATGTTGGATATTTGAGTGTAAAAAAAGAGGAAAAAGGAAGTACCCTGTTTCTAATTGTTCCGAGGGAGTGAATCGAAAGAGCGTGGTTAAAAAGTAATTATGATGTAAATAAAAATTTAAGATATATTCTGGCACCTACAGCTCCTCGCCTTATTTTGTAGGTAATCAGGCACTTCGCTGCCTGAAATCATACCATTTCTAAATGTCGCGAGCGAGCGAAGAAAAATTGTCTTCAAAAATGTTCTTTTTCATGAAAATTTTCATGAAAAGACATAGCGTTGTTTAATATAGGTTTTCCCGGCTGAATTCGTCAAAGCAACAATCAATTTCATTAACGTGCATTCATGTTCGAGCAAATTTTCTCCACTCGTTGCCCCCTACTTCATTTCTAAACTTTTTGCATTCGATTTCGTTTCGAGACACCGAATTTTCTAAAAATGCGCATTCAATTTAGAGCTGGGTTCAGTCAATTTGGAAATGCGTAAGCGTCATTCAATTTCGCCCATGTTGGGTGGGAGGAGAATTCTTTGGCGAATTGCGGTTTCATTTTTGCCTATGAGCAACCTCTTTCGCAGTTGGGTCATTCAACTTAAAACAAGACCTCATAATCATAGTACGAGGTTCGACGTTTCTTCCGATATTCAGTTTTTCATGTTTATTTTTTATTCGTTTTGACATGATTTCTCATGAAACAATTCTCTTAATTTTCTGATATATTTATATTGCATTTATGTTTTCTCTTTCTTTCGACAGTCTTTATTTATGTTGATACTTCTTTTTATACATAACTTCATATTTTTCATCATAAATGAGGTTATTTTTTAAATGGTTTGTTTTTATTGATTAGGTGTTTTTTCTTTTTTTCTTTTAATTTACATCTATGTCTTTATTCATCATTGTATTTTGTTTTCATCATGTCCATGCCTATTAAAGCTAAACTCTACCGCTATTCAGATGGGTGGGTACTATGAATCGCGCTGTAGACCGCTTAATCCCTAGATTATCTCCAGTTCTAGATAATCCTGGCCGTTTCCGTCGGCATTAGAGATTTTCGTGTACTGCACATGAGCTGCCAAAATGTAGGATCTGTGTATATACATAGCTTGTGCTAAGAAGAGAAGTCACAAATTGTGCACCTTATCTGGGGACAGTTATTGTGTAATGATAGCTATCTTCTAACGAATACGCATTTTATTCCTACAAGTAAACTGTGCATAAATTATTCTAACAGAAGTATATTGAATGACAAATTAACCTCAAATTAAAAGCAATGCACAAATGCCACATATGTATGCCTAATCTCGAGATTGAATGCTCGAATACATACCCACGTCTGTCCGGCGCGAATTTGAATGCTCTCTGCACGCTTGTCTAAATTGAATGCTCGTTTTGCACGTCTCCGTCACATGAGTATGAAATCGCATGCCAATAAATCAATGAACCAATTAGCTTTTTGAATGATGATCTACATAGTCATTCAATTTCGCACGAAATCGAATGCACGTAACATTAATTCGGATGCTAAGTTTACGAAGTTGGGCTGGAAAACCTATATTTTGTTTTCAAGAAATTAACGTTATAATAGAAAAAAATCTTTCATTTAATTTCTCTTTCGGCAACACCTAAATATGTCCCGTGGCACCACGATTGAAAACGCTGGTCTTTTGGATAAGTCACAGGACTGTAGATCACATCGTTTGCGGTTCGAGTCCCGCTGCGGAACAATTGTCCTTATATAGGCAAGACATGAATCTGCATTTGCCACTCTCCAATCGAGTAATGTAAATGGGTACCCAGTAGAAAGAAATTCCTTAAGTATCATAGCGCCTTATTAGGGCTGCATAGTTAATACCAGGTAATAAAAGTATATCGCTTAGAAACATTAGTATGAAGCACTATACATGTTTCCACCTTACCATCATTGTTATTTTTATTATTATTATCACCATCATTATAGTTATTATGATAATCATCGTCATTATTATTAATAATATTATTTATCTGACAAGGACATTACTTTTTATGAACATCATCTTATACATCAAATCAAATCACATTTAAAATGGTTCTTGAGGTTTTACATGCACAACAAAACATCGAAAGGAAGGGAAAAAATAGTCACCAAATTGACATCTTGTTCCCGTCCAGCCAGAATTACAGATACAACGGTATGCATTCTCAAGATTGATACAAGCCACTTCGTTAAGACACGGGTTAGACGAGCACTCGTTCACATCTGCATACACAATAGGCAATAAAAAAGTCTGTCTAGTTATGACAGTGTAGAGTATGAATGATTGCAACTGATAATTTCGTATATCTATTAACACATAGCTGCACAGAATACTGTTACATTTGTTAAAGAATATAAAGATTGTTTTTCATTGATTCTAGTAGTTTGAGATCAGTATGGTATCCTGTCTAATTCGGAATTTGTAAAGCGCCAATATTTAGTTACCCAGTCAAAGGCACTAAAGAGACTGAATAAAAAAATGAACATACCGTCCATGGTTCACCTGAGAAAGACTGGGGGTAGTGGCTAGTTGCACGCAATGTGGAATAGGTATATGTAGTCGGTTTTGAAAGTAAACAGTAGGTCACAAGGTACTGAGGAATACTGAGGAATACTGTTCCACCACCTAAGTTCAGAAGCAGCCAATGATTCATCACCAAGCAGAGAACGTGTTCGAGGACTCTCAAGCATATTTACGTGATGATCACAAGCTCGAAGATTACAGGGGGGGGGGGTCAGTTTGTCTAAAATATACAGGGGTGAAAATCCATGGGTTGCTTTCCATGTAAATACAATAACTCTGTATGCTGCTCTCCGTTTTACAGCATGACAGGAATTCATAACTGGTCACTTGCGGGTACTTGAATGAACGTTGCTGAAATTGAGTGATGTTGTGAAGATTTTGGGCCGGGAAATCCTATATTATTAAAGATTTATTATCTCTAATATGATTCGTTGGGTGGAAAATATTTAGTTTACTTACCATACTGACATATAATTCCCGTCTTCCCACTAGGGCAAGAACATAAGAAATAGTTCTCTTCATCTGAGCACGTTCCTCCATTCAAACACGGGTTAGATAAGCATTCGTTTATTTCTTGGAAAAAGGGAATATAGATGAAATCATAAAATAATATTGATGCATACAGAAAATATGTGTTTGTCCCTCAAGAGAAAAAAAAACCTTAGTTCCAACTATATCATAGCAAATATATTCGATTACTTCGTAATATTAATATTATATATATTGATCATTTCCTTTAGATGTGAATATAAGGTGCGTTTCATGTCAATGATTATTTTATTGTCATACATTATGGTGTATTGAAGTGGGCCAATCTTGACTAGTTATTGTTATTTGTTGGCTCCATTTACGAAATTTTACGAATGATTTGGGTAATAAATGTGATACTTGAATAAGGGAATGCACTTTCATAAGTATAGGAGAACTTCACAGGAGGTCGAAGTCGATTGTTTTAAGTTAGTCCATGATCATGTTGATTCCGGACGTCATCGTGACTATCGACAACAACCCCAATTCCCTTAAACATGAAATGTATCGTTTTCATATTTTTCCGTCTTTTTCATCGTACTAATAAGGACAATTTACCGGCTGACAAACTCCCACTATGATTTTACATTAGGGTTCGGTTGTTTGTCTATTCTTATTTTCCGCACAAAGGAAAGGAATGGTGATATACATACATGTTCATAGCAATACTGTATACATAAATAAAATAATGGTTATAATGATAATGATAATAATATTAGTAGTAGCAGTAATAATGATAATAATAATAATAATAATAATAATAATAATAATAATAATTATAATAATAATAATGATAATAATAATAATGATAATAACAATAATAATAATGATAATAATAATGTATATAGTAATCATAATAATAATAATAATAATAATAACAAAGCTGAAGAAGAGAAGATAAAGAAAAAGGGAGAAGGAGGTGAAGAAGGAGGAGAAAAAGAGAAAAAAGTAGAAGGAAAAAGAAGAAGAGGAAGAAGAAGAATAGGAAGAAGAATAAGGGATAAATGCACAATAACAATTATAGAAAGGGCTGGATTGCGTTTCTCATAGTCATTCATAAAAGGGCTCTGTTCATCCAGTTTATTTTGTGCACCGCCCTTTCGATATACAACATGATATATTTCATTCTAATAGTCTTCATGTAACTTACCATCACAACTAGAGCCTGAATATCCCGAACAACATGTAGTCACAGACAAATAGGCCTTACGGTAACTTGTTCTACAAGAAACCAGTACAAAAAATCGTGTCAATATACCCCTTAACACCTTAACATCCTTGATTCGTTCCGATTTTGATAATGATTTGTTTGTTTGATTGCGTTTTTGTTTGTTTTATTTCCATAGCAATAATCAAATGTTAGAACATACATATCGTAAACAAATATAAATATAGCAAAAAGGCTATTACAGTGGAATGAATATAATGCTACTGTTCTTTCATGGACATAATAAATAAACACATGTATATCAATAATAATAGAACGATAGTCAAATTAACATAGTAAAATCCTTAATCAAATATGAACATTTCAAGTTAGAGGTCAAGTTTCTTTATTTACTGTTTACAAATAATAGTGCATAACATAAAGAACATAAGACAAAATACATTTCTAGTAACAATGATGTTTTATGTAATATCATACTGATTGAACATTAGTAACTTGACAATTATTATTCATATGTATGAGATAATTGATTTGTTTGTGTAGAAAACAGTAGGGCATGTTCAAAAGCTATGCCTTTGGTCGTGATACATTTTTTTGTTAATAAACGATTTCATTCAATTCAATTCAGTTGTAATTTACATGCCCAGAAATTGAGTTAAAGCAGTCAGTGATTGGGTCATAGAAAGAAAAACAGAAAAAAAAAAAAAAAATGTTTACACGAAACCTCAGAAATTTTGGACGGGTATAGGTGGACGTTGTATCCACCCCCTAAAAAAGTAATAACGTCAATGAAAAGCGCTATAAGGTGTTAAAATAGAGATAGTGAGAGAGGGTAGAGGGAAAAGGGGGAAAAGAGAAGTACTGGGAAATGAGTGAGTTAGAGTATAGTAATTATAAAGAAAGGGAGAGAGAAAGAGAGATAGTGAGTGGGAGAGAGAGAGAGGAAGAGAGAGAGAGAGAGAGAGAGTGAGAGAGGGAGAGAGAGAGAGAAGTGGGGACCGAGATAATTGGGTCCTGCTCGTTCAGTTGGAATTTAATGCGTATGTCTGAATTGTGTTTTTTTTCTCTTAAAGCAGTTTAGCCTTTGGGAGTGCATTATGTGGTTGCAGGGTGATTTCCCAATTTTGGAGCCGTAAAGAAATATTTTAATGTGCAAGAAGAGTACTCGTGAGGGGAAGGTCTAAAAAGTGGGTTTGTGTGGTAGGGTACAAAACCTAACAGGCCCCTAACAAAACGAAATAACATGTTTACAATTGCAACAAAAGATTAGGATTCATCGAGATAAGCTTGTACAGTAGACATGCCAGATTAAAATGACTGGATTGTGGAAATAGTACACAAATGCGATGGTAGTTGGTTCTATACTCATGCCCCCGAAGACAAAAACTGTTTATAACTGTGTGTTTTCGGTCTGGGAAGATTAGTCTTGTGCAGAGTGAATAGACATCTGACTGACATGAATATGGTATTGATAGTTTCTCTGGTGCAAGATTGTAAGATGTAAAACCTCAAACATCACAACGGACACCTGCCTGTTCTGCCTTCTGCGCATTTATAAATATTTATACTTGACCATGATTGAAGAAATGAAAACTAGAAAGAGCTGAATTACGAGAGATAAAGGACGGCTATGAAATGTCGAGAGAAAAAAGGCTACTACTACCGCTAACCAGGGGCGTCGCTAGACCTTTTTCAGTGGGGGGGGGGGTGTAGAGGTCACCGATTACCGACAAAACTAGCCAACAATTACCGACAACTATACTAATGCCAATGTCAATGCCAATTAAACCGTATAAACCCGGGGCCGGGGGCTAAATTATTTTCCTATGAACTATCAGGCGCGTTGCTAGGATTTTATTTCAGGTGGTAGTGAGCACGCGAAGCGTGCAAATCACTTATACATAGCGCGCTCCCTAGGGGGTGGGTGCAGGGAGGGGGTTGTTTCACCCTCTCCTGCGCGAAGCATGGAAGCTTTAACGTTTCATTAAATTATTAGAAATGAAGATGATTGGTTGTACCGTTCCCGACTCTTAATTCTTGTTTCGCCCCTCCCACGCGAAGCGCGGAAGCTATGACGTTTCATTAAATTATTAGAGAAAGAAGACGATTCATTGTACGGTTCTCGACTCTCAGTAATCCTTGTCTGTACTCAGGTCCCCTCTCCCGCGCGAAGCATAAAAGCTATGACGTTTCATTAAATTATTAGAGAAAGAAGACGATTCATTGTACGGTTCTCGACTCTCAGTAATCCTTGTCAGTACTCAGTTTCCCTATCCCGCGCGAAGCACGGAAGCTTTAACGTTTCATTAAATTATTAGAAATGAAGACGATTCGTTTTACCGTTCCCGACTCTTAATTCTTGTTTCGCCCCTCCCACGCAAAGCGCGGAAGGTATGACGTTTCATTAAATTATTAGAGAAAGAAGACGATTCGTTGTAACGTTCTCTACTCTTAATACTTATCTGAATTCAGTTCCCCCGCCAGCGAAGCGCGGAAGCTTTGATGGTTATTAAATATTATTATTAGAGAAAGAAGACGATTTGTTGTATACGGTTCTCGACTCTCAGTAATCCTTGTCTTAATTCAGTTTCCCACCACCAGCCCCTCTCCCGCGCGAAGCGCGGAAGCTTTGACGTTTTTTAAAATTATTAGAGAAAGAAGACGATTCGTTGTACCGTTCTCTACTCTTAATCCTTGTCTGAATTCAGTTTCCCCCTCCCGCGCGAAGCACGGAAGCATTGATGTTTCATTAAATTATTACTGTTAATCCTTGTTTGAATTCAGTTTCGCCCCTCCCGCGTGAAAGCTTTGACGTTTTATCAAATTATTAGAGAAGGAAGACGATTCGTTGAACCGTGATCGTCTCGACTTTCAATCCTTGTCTGAATTCAGTTTCTCCCCTCTCGCGCGAAGCGCGGAAGCTTTGATGGTTGTTAAATATTTATATTAGAGAAAGAATACGATGTGTTGTATACGGTTCTCGACTCTCAATAATTCTTGTCTGAATTCAGTTCCTCCCGCCCGAAGCGCGAAAGCTTTGACGTTTTATTAAATTATTAGAGAAGGAAGACGATTCGTTGTACCGTTCTCTACCTTTAATTCCTTGTCTGAATTTAGTTGCTCCTCCTGCCGCGCGAAGCGCGGAAGCTTTGATGGTTATTAAATTATTAGAGAAAGAAGACGATTCGTTGTATACGGTTCTCGACTCTCAGTAATTCTTGTCTGAATTCAGTTTCCCCCTCCCGCGCGAAGGGCGGAAGCATTGATGTTTCATCAATTAATTATTATTCTTAATCCTTATTTGAATTCATTTTCGATCCTCCCGCGCGAAGCGCGAAAGCTTTGACGTTTCATTAAATTATTAGAGAAAGAATACGATTCCTTGTACCGTTCTCTACTCTTAATCCTTGTTTGAATTCAGTTTCCCCCCTCCCGCGCGAAGCGCGGAAGGTTTGATGGTTATTAATTTATTAGAGAAAGAAGACGATTCGTTATACTGTTTTCGACTCTTAATCCTTGTCAGAATTCAGTTTCACCCCTTTCGCGCGAAGCGCGGACGTTTTGACGTTTCATTGAATTATTACTCTAAATCCTTGTCTGAATCCATTTTTGCCCCTACCGCGCGAAGCGCGAAAGCTTTGACGTTTCATTAAGTTATTAGAGAAAGAAGACGATTCGTTGTACCTTTCTTGACTTTTAATCCTTGTCTGAATTCAGTTTCCCTCGTCCTGCGCGAAGCGCGGAAGCTTTGACGTTTCTTTAAATTTTTAGAGAAAGAAGTCGATTCGTTTTACCGTTCCCGACTCTAAATCATTGTCTGAATTTCAAAAAGTTTTACTTTTTCTGATGAAAAGTCACAGTTCGTAGGGAAAACAAATTTGCCGGCCGTCCAAAATAATACATCTCACCGACTTCAATTTTCTGCATTGATATAGTAGACGATGATCGAGCAAGAATACCGACATAGCTGACCCGACACAGCAACATATCTATGCGTATCTTTCTTGCTCCCTCGACGAGGCGACTCCACCCAACAACCCCCTCTCTCTCCTCTCTTTCATCCCCCGTTCCTTTTGTTTCCTTTTCTTTTCTTTTCTTCTTTTTCCTTTTCTCCTTTTCTTTCTTTTCTCTCTTTTCCTTTCCTTCCTTTCCTCAACTTCCTCTTTTTCTTTTTTCTCTTTCTTTCCTTTCTCTTTCCTTTCTTTCTTTTCTTTTCCTTTTCTTTTTTTCTTTTTTTTCCCTTTCCCTCTCTTTTTTCCCCTCCCCCTTTTCTAATTTTTCCCGACGGCAGCGCAATTTTACCGACAAAATCCCGACTAGGTGGGGGGTGTCGCACCCCCACACCCCCCTTTAGCGACGCCCCTGCCACTAACATAACCACCACCACCACCACCCCCACCACCACTACCACCACTACCACTACTAATGACTTTCTGACTGGAAATTTTATATTTTTGAAGTGATCAGGACTAGCGATTTTCTTGAAAATTAACCAAAAAAAATTATAAGTTAATATCGATGAACGATAATAGTAGGTAACTTGCCTGTAATATGAACAAACAGCAACGAAGAAGCATTTTTTAAATTCCCTCAACGTGTAGGCTTGACTGTAAGACTCACTAGTTTCATAGGAACTGCATCGAATAATTGAAAATAGGAAATAATCTCTTAACTGTAATTTTGATGACATTGTTTTTGTGTTTAAAATAATGTATATAAAAGTGCTCTATTTGTCATAATGTACTCATTGTACCTAACCTTTCTCCCATGCATATATATATATATATATATATATATATGTATATATATATATATATATATTATATACCTTCAGCTCAATTTTACTTTTATTATTATTATTTTTTTTACAGAATGCTTCCTGGGATTCTAGAACAATCTTCTGAAGAAATTCGTATTCAGTCATTACCAGAAGTAAAAACTAAATTTAATCTATATTAATTAAACAACAGAATTTTCTAACGCTCCCATGACATCATAATCATTTTGTTATTCCTATGGACCCCCCTTCCCTCTCCTGTTGTTGAATTAAACTGTAACTTTTTTTTTTTATTAAAGCTGTGAGGGATATATTACTTTTTATTGCTTTTTCTTTGAGATATTGTCGGGCATAACTTGGCGTTCTCAAGCATAGAATGTTACTGAAATGTACTACAATCACAAATAGAACCTTTTTCAAGCTGTTTTTTATTGATAAAAAGGGATTGATTTAATAAGTACACAATTATAATTATCTTTAAATACTTACCGGGTCCCAGGCGAGCATTCACTTTGACCGTAAATAGGTGCGGCCAGTGATGCCATAGTAACCAATACCACCAGCGGTGAAAGAAGGCCCAGAGTAACCAAGGCCATTATCATTAAACTAGCACAATTGACTGAAACTGAAAGTAAGTGACATGAACAATCATTAGTGAACTAAAACCAGCTTTGTATTACTTTCTACGGTACTGGATGAGTGATAATCTTTAGAAAAAAAGAGAGAAAGGAAAAGAAAACAGTATTTTCTTTTCATTAATATACTTCTTATCGCGCGGTCCCTGCAATTGTTATTCGTTACACCATTTCCAGGTACACCTGGGTCGAGAGGGAATATGTGGGCAACACACCATGCCCAAGGATGTAAGCAGTAGCACTGAGTAAGGAACGAACTTTTTGTAGGAGAGTCAAGAGTCCTCACCAATATACCACAATGTTCTATATAGTTATTTGGATATTCAGAAGCTTATAAATAACTCTTTGACATTGTTTTCAACTTAATATTATCAACATTCTCTTCAACCTTCATAATGAAAGGAAATTTATTTTTAAAACGTTCCCAATTTGTGTGCGGAGGATTTAGCATAGAGGGAGAGACAAGTAAATATTCTCACGATTAACGACGATGTACATACAGGTTTCCCATCCATTTCAACACTTTTGTCAATCAATTTCTTACTTTTTAATTTAATTTCGTCCCGAACTCCTCGGCTGCCATGATCGCATTCATGTCTTCTTCATTCTATTTCCATTTTTTAAAATGTTTTTTTCAAAATAATAATATTTTTTGTCAATCATAGTGTTATCTAGCTTTATGTCCCAAAAACAATCTTAGCAATGAATGTTGCTGAATTTAAGCAACAATAAGTCGCCATTGCTGCTCTTTAAGACAACCATGACATTGAGTAGCAATTTACTCTTTCGGGACTCATGTTAATTAGTTATACAGTTGATTCCACTTGGTTGATTCCACTGTTCGCAGGATTTAGCAGAGAGAGAAAGCAGTGAACATTCTCACAATGAAAGACGATGTATTTTTATTCCTATTTGTTCATCGTCTCTACAATTCTATTTGAATAAACAACATTTTTTTTAAATCTTAGGCTTCCAGCGAGAAGTTTCAATTGTGGTGAAATGTTTGTTTTGGCTTGCACCCAGTAGATCCCGTTGGATTATAATATATTTTTTGACTTGTTTTCAATAACAAGATCGAGCACGCGATCTTCATCTACTGGATGCGAGCCAAACAAAATTATTTACAACAATAAATAACATTGTGGTAGTATTTTACTCAGCGTCACATGGAAATCTCATGGCAGATTAGTTCATTAGTTTCAGGTTTAATGATTTTATAGAAAACTGAATTTGAACCCCGGGCCATGCTCTCTCTCTCTCTCTCTCTCTCTCTCTCTCTCTCTCTCGCAACACGATCGGGGAAATGTATGTGCACTCCCGGAGCTACGCCACTGACTTGGAAGTTTATCTATTTTATTCCAAACAGTATAGATATATTGACTGCTCTGAGAGGACTAGCTGTTTCTATAGGCTCAATGGGACATTGGTCCCCGAGAGCCAGTAAAGAAACAGCTAGGCCTCGAATATTAAAGCAGTCAATATATCTTTTATATTCCGAATTCACACAAAAAAATCTACCAAGAATTCTTACCTTATCCTTTTTTGAGCAAAGATTGGTTAAAACATCACAGAAAATCTGAGACACTGTTATTTTGGTGTTAATCTTCGCTGGAAATTTGACTGAATGTTACGATCATTTGGGAATCGCACACATACTGCACTGTATGGTATCCGCGCTCGCACAAAGACACTTTTTACACGTAAACCAATTGGGATTTCAGGAGAATTTAACTATTTAAACGGTCATCTCACTCATGTACTATCGACCGTTACGGGCATTGTTCGTAAAATCACGACTCCAATTTCGACCAATCAGATGGCTATATTTCTAAGGAGAGGTATATAATAAGTCTTAAAAGACTATGAAAGAAAATGGAAACAAGAATGGTGAAGTTAATACTTGTTATAGCTTCTGTTTTCCAGGGTTGCAATTGGACGATCTCTTTAAGTTCATGATTCACTAGAAGGCTTATAGTAGTATGAAGTCAATGTATTTCATGATTTTTTTTTTCTAGATAAGGCTACAGAAAATATTCAGGACCATGTGGACACCCTAGTTTTTCCCTTTTAAGAGTTATTTTTGTTTCTTTCATAAATATGTGTCCACTATTTTTCGCTAAAACCGTTTAATTTTGAGTAAATTACCGTAGTTCACAATATTTACCTTGAGGACGAATTTCAAATGCTAACATCAACACCTCTCTGGTGAATGAGAAGAGCCTTTGTATACAGTCCTTAATACAGAATCTGTTGTGAGCTTAATTTGAGCTCATTCAAAGCCTACTGTACAGAATATATAATATCATGAAATTATATATTACCAAAAGTAAATTTTCAAAGGAAAGGTATTTAGCTCTTTGTATATAATTACAATAAAATGAGAAGGCAAAAATCTAAATATTTCTGCAAGAAGTTGGCCCATTTGCCAGGTATATTGAGGTTTATTAAAATAAATATTCAATAAATCACCAAATGTTGCAATAGATGCTTTCTCTACAGTTTTGTTAGAAAATACGCCTACAAAAGGCTGCAATAGAATTTGGAATGATTGAAAATAGTCAAGGTTGATCGGCATATTACAGTCTGTTTTTAGTAAAAATATTTGTTCAATAAGCATGTCTCACCTGTCTACATTTCAAGCATTGTCGTTTTGTTTATGGAGTTTAATTAGGAATGAAAAGGGGTCGCAGCTATTAATTTTAGTTCCTCCTAGAGAACACTGTTAAAAAATTATAGATCTCCTTAACTTCAACAAAGGTATTTCGGTATCTGTTTTGTTAGGTGTTATAAGTCACGAGGCTAACCTGTTGCATTTCCAGTATTTTATCAAATAGTTTATCGCAATAACCTGTTTCTTATTCCTACCTATATTGCAATCCAATACGAACAAGGTGAGATGTACTCACCAACCCAGTGTCATCATGCATTATGATCGTATACCTCACGACATAATTCATGATAAAACGACAAATTGTTTCTGTTATACGTCTGAATACTAGCTGTACATTGAGAACAGTACAGCCCATTACAGTACAAAATAAAGTTATGTCACTGTACTGAGTTACATCAAATTATATTACTCAGTATATTGTATGAACTGCCCTTTTTCATCACAAACAATTTCCTTATTAGAGTGAATTCCACCCTAAGAATAAACGTATAAATGCACATGACTGAAGGGGAAAAAATTCCGTAGCACCCAAATCTTTGCCTCTTTCATCTTATGGCTGTGTGGGGGTTCACAAAAGGCTACGCATGGAACTGATTTACAACGATTTTAACATTCACCACACAGATTTTAACATTTAAAATTACTCCTGGAAAGCTGGAATATCGGAATTATGTAGTTTATATGTACGTCTTTATAATGACATTAATAAAAACATGCACTATTGTTAATGATCACTACATTATTCAGGCCAGACAAAGAGCCCTTCGATGGAACAATATTTACGATTGTATCGAGAATGATTTCCCTAAGCATTGTGATTTAATGTTTTAAATAAAATGAGCTGATTGTAACTGCATACATATGATATATATATATATATATATATATATATATATATATCAACATCCCATTATATTATCCTCGTAGCCTGGCTCTTGCGAAAGGCAAATTATGAACGTCTTCTAAATGATGTCAAACACAAACAAGACCCTCAAAAACAACTAATACGGTTTATCAAGATCCAAGAACGAATTGCAAAACATATTGATCCCCAAAAGAAACAAATTATAATGAGGGTGTACAGTACCTTAAACTCTTATTCGACTTCAGGCTTAGAACTTCTGTCCGATCTAGAGGTGTGTGATTCTCTCGAGGATCTAAAAAGGTAGTCTCAACTTTACTTTTAGCGACTCATTCTTGTACTTTGCTAATTTGACACAAATTGTTGTTAAAAGTTTTGCACATGCTCTATGCCTAAAGTCCGGGGCTTAATTAAATTCATCCCATTGGGTCTTCGCGTCTTCGGGTTACACGAACTTTTGTGAATAATCAAGCGGAACTTCCCGAAGGGCCGCGTATAACGTTTGTAAAAAAAAAAACCTGCCACATAATAGCCAAAGTGTCGGGTGCAGTTTACCCGATATTTCTGGAGAAAAAAAACCTACAGGAAATCTATGAAAACAAGCGTCTCGATCAAACACTTTTTAATACGAGATAAATAATCAAAGAGTTCGAAAAATGGACAGCGATTGTCACTTCCCCATTGTCTGAATTTATCGGCATGGTTCCACAAAATAATGTACAGGTGTAAGATTATATCTCAAGGACCATCTTTAAAAATCTTGTAATTGGTTTCATTCAGTCATTAGACCGGCAATGTCGGTCTCACGGGCCTTTTGGAGTGTTATCAAAGGGTTCACGATAATGATAGCCCATGAGACCAGCAATGTGCGTCTCATCTGCCTTCTGAAGAGTTATCAGAGGGTTCACGATACTGATAGCCCATGAGACCGGCAATGTGGGTCTATGAAGTACTGTATTACCACAGGTATTGCGAGACCGGTATCCCATGAGCCCGGCAATAACGGTCTCACTTGCTTTTCGAAGTGTAATCACAGGGTTGCCAGACCGATAGGTTCTTAATTTGTTAATGTTAAATTTCTATAATCTCTTTTGTCGCGATTTAGGTCACCATATTGGGGTCCATCGGTGCCGTTCCCGGCAGTGGAAGGCATGTTATGATTAGGTCGACTAAAGCAGAACTATAAAAGCGACCTGCCGTTTTTTAAGGAAGTGGGAATTATTGAAATATGAGCAGTATTTTTTGAAGAAAAAAATGCATCCTGTTCATGCTCTTATTTGCATTAGAAAACTTGAATTCAATGATTCTCTTTTTTGGGACATACCCGACTCTCGTGCAGCACGATATAGTACACGTGATGGGAGGGTTATGCTTCATTTAATTTGTTTTGGTCCTTGTACTTCCTCGTTTACTTATTGGCACCTGATATCTTGTTTTTCAAGGTTTGTATACCTCTTCCTTGTATACCACTCATACATACCAAAATATCAATCAGTAAAGAGTACAATCAGACATAAAAGGAAATGAAACTCAACAAACTTTAGCTTACCATCTTAGTAAAAATTGTGAGCCGGTTAAAATATCTTAAAATTACTCCTATTTGATTACTTAGCAAAGAAAACAATCTCTCAAAGATTTGCAGTTTCCTTGCTAGCTATTCTTTCATTGGAGTCACCATTTTGATTAAAATAGTGATGTCAGCGTCGCACAAACTCTTGAGATACCCACTGACCTTAGTTTTGGTTACGGTGTATGAAACTCACCTGTGAAATGCATGTTAATAGTTTCTTAATAATAAATAACCCTTTATTTCTAATACAATCAATGAATGTATGTTCTCTCATAACGAATGGTGACAAGATTTTTGGTTCAGCTATTTCGAACAGTTGTATGAGCAGTTTCTTTTGTTAAACAAAACTTGGCATGCATAAGTTGTTGCTTGTTCAGACAGAGCGGTTTAGATGCGGAAAGTAGATTGAGGTCGACTAGTGCCGGCGCCACCACTTCCAGGGGCGGATTCAGGGGGCGTGCGTCTCATTGGAACAATTGTTCTTGATTAAACATGTAATATATGTTTTCATGCTAATCACTGAAAAGAAATGATTAGATTATGTGATGGATAAGTCATGTTATGCTATCCCGAATGAATTGATGTCTTTTTACAGGATGTGCATTTGAGTGGAAAACACACTGTACATGGGCATCTGCATTGTACATGTATTGTATTTGGTAATTCTCACAGGTATTTAGCAGTATTAGTCTATTTGGCCAAAAACGGAAATGGCCCCCACCTCTTAGACAGAATCTTTATTGTTTTATTCTTAGCTGTCAGAATGTACTTGTTTGCCCTAAAGTTGGTAGCGGGTGGGGCATAGTATTACTTCCATATATTTCACTTTATTTTAACATTTATATTCTAATGTTTCCCTTTCTCTCTTGATAATATTTCAGCGACAAATTAAAAGTTTTAGTAGACACAGTTTTAGTGGGCACAATTATGATAATAAGGATGAGAATGATATATCTAATATAAGGCCGAATACAGCGTGCACAACTATGCTACTGACAATGATGATTATGCTGATGATGCTGATATTACTAATATTAATATAATGTTAATAATAATGATAACGATGACTAAAATAATAATAATAATAATAATAATAATAATAATAATATTAATAATAATAATAATAATAATAATAACAATAATAATGATAATTCACAATTATAATGATAATGATAATGCTGCTACTGCTACATTTAATCCTTTAATTTAATTCATCTACATTTGGTTATGCTGAGGAAAGCACAGAAATGTTCCCCTATTTATAACTGTAAACGCTATGTTTAGTAAAACATCCGTCACTTTAAGATAACCCTTCTTTAATCACATGCTTTTGTAAATACTTTGTGTTTATTTAGATATCCTAATTTATATACTTAACTGCATTAATTGGGATCTACATAATACAAGCTTTGCTTTTTAGTAGATCCCCCATTTTATTTTTTTCAATGTAATATCATACTTATGATTGTAGCTTTTGTTATATCTATTATCATGTACATTATATTCCTATATTGTATGATTAGTTATAATTATTATTATGTATGTTGTGTTCAATCATTTATTCTCGATAAAGTGTGAATTAATAAACTTGAAACTTTAAACATTTATAACACTGTGGACGTTAGGTGGCGTAATCTCTGTAATCATATACAACACTGAGTAGAAGAGTTCAATGCACTAGCATTCCGGTTGTTAGTATTCTAAAAATTATTTAGAAGCTAAATAAGTACGATGAGGTTTGTTTAGGTTTCCTATCTCGTACAATTGCCATGTCTTCGAAAATCGGATCGCAGGACGATCGTGTAGTGTTTGGTGGGCTTTAGGTTGATATCTTGGAAGTCTTATAATCAATCTTTTCATGCTTACAGGACTTTCATAAAGTGAAATTCATATTATATACTCACTCTCCTCACTGGATCTTGAAATATTTCCTTAAGTTGTCACGTGTCTTAAGTACTATTACTTGTAATACAGATCCAAAATCATGCTCGATATTCTAGGCTCAGTTTGTGATTTCTTAATTTGATTTCAATAAGATTTATATGACATATTGTATGTTGAGAGCGGGGAGGGTGTTTGGTCTATGTAGTGAATGCGTTAACGCCCTTCTGTCTCTAGACAGTACCCTCCTTCACAACTCGATTCTGAATATATGTAATGTTCTTGATCCTTTTTCCTTTTGTATACATTATTATTATCAATTTCATTATAAACTGCTCAATTTATGGACACACATACCCTAATTAATTCTGACGTTATATTAAATCATTATGAAATATTGTACTCATGAGCTAGCTTACTTAAGCCCATTTATATGTATGTTGTAATGTGTAATAATTTGATTGTAGTGCATTCTTATTCATATATTTTATTTATCGACAGACTTTATTGACTTTGTGTACATTATTTCTACCATTGTTTTCAATTTTTTGTTATTTTTTATCCAACCTCAAGTTTTGGTTGCAATAAAGAAATATTAATAAAAGTCTGCACGATCCTGTTGAAATTTAATCTCAATTTATGACAAAACTTGTCATACTTCGATGCTCTTTCATTATTCTATTAATAATCGTCTAGACTCCATTCTAGAGGCGGCGCTCCCGGACGGGGGCAGGGTTTAAGTGTCCTTTCCCCCTTCTAATAAGTGCCCCTTTTAACCTCTGATAAATATCCCATCTCTCTCTCTCTCTCTCTATCTCTCATTTCAGAGGTAGCATCATTCACTTGGAGAAAAAGAAGATCTATGAAGTGCATGCACGGCATACATTTCGTTCAGTGCTGTTATATCTGTAATCTCTGTAATATTCAACTGACCGGTTTACTGTAGCGTTATCAATTAATGAACTGCAATTTATCAACAAGTATTGTATTGAGTTCATTATGCTAAAAACATATATTCAGACATTTAAATTTTGTATTTGGGTTATCTAGTAGCAAAGTTATAAGAAATTCAACAAATGGCGGCCATTTTGGACGCCATCTTGGATTGAGGAAAACGCTCGAGGAGGATTTATGAGGACTTTTAGTATGTTATTCTAGACATATGCCTGGACCTATCCTTGTACTTTGCTAATTTGACACAAATTGTTGTTAAAAGTTTTGCGCATGCTCTATGCCTGAAGTCCGGGGCTTAATTAAATTCATCCCATTAGGTCTTCGCGTCTTCGGGTTACACGAACTTTTGTGAATAATCAAGCGGAACTTCCCGAAGGGCCGCGTATAACGTTAGTAAAAAAAACAACCTGCCACTTAATAGCCAAAGTGTCGGGTGCAGTTTACCCGATATTTCTGGAGAAAAAAAACCTACAGAAAATCTATGAAAACAAGCGTCTCGATCAAACACTTTTTAATACGAGATAAAATAATCAAAGAGTTCGAAAAATGGACAGCGATTGTCACTTCCCCATTGTCTGAATTTATCGGCATGGTTCCACAAATTAATGTACAGGTGTAAGATTATATCTCAAGGACCATTTTTAAAAATCTTGTAATTGGTTTCATTCAGTCATTAGACCGGCAATGTCGGTCTCACGGGCCTTTTGGAGTGTTATCAAAGGGTTCACGATAATGATAGCCCATGAGACCAGCAATGTGCGTCTCATCTGCCTTCTGAAGAGTTATCAGAGGGTTCACGATACTGATAGCCCATAAGACCAGCAATGTGGGTCTATGAAGTATTGTATTACCACAGGTATTGCGAGACCGGTATCCCATGAGCCCGGCAATAACGGTCTCACTGGCCTTTCGAAGTGTAATCACAGGGTTGCCAGACCGATAGGTTCTTAATTTGTTAATGTTAAATTTCTATAATCTCTTTTGTCGCGATTTAGGTCACCATATTGGGGTCCATCGGTGTCGTTCCCGACAGAGGAAGGCATGTTATGATTAGGTCGACTAAAGCAGAACTATAAAAGCGACCAGCCGTTTTTTAAGGAAGTGGGAATTATTGAAATATGAGCAGTATTTTTTGAAAAAATAATAAAAGTCTGCGCGATCCTGTTGAAATTTAATCTCAATTTATGACAAAACTTGTCATACTTCGATGCTCTTTCATTATTCTATTAATAATCGTCTAGACTCCATTCTAGAGGCGGCGCTCCCGGACGGGGGGGGGGGGGCGGGGTTTAAGAAGTGTCCTTTCCCCCTTCTAATAAGTGCCCCTTTAACCTCTGATAAATATCCCATCTCTCTCTCTCTCTATCTCTCATTTCAGAGGTAGCATCATTCACTTGGAGAAAAAGAAGATCTATGAAGTGCATGCACGGCATACATTTCGTTCAGTGCTTTAACGATTTTTATCTCTGTAATATCCAACTGACCGGTTTACTGTAGCGTTATCAATTAATGAACTGCAATTTATCAACAAGTATTGTATTGAGTTCATTATGCTAAAAACATATATTCAGACATTTAAATTTTGTATTTGGGTTATCTAGTAGCAAAGTTATAAGAAATTCAACAAATGGCGGCCATTTTGGACGCCATCTTGGATTGAGGAAAACGCTCGAGGAGGATTTATGAGGACTTTTAGTATGTTATTCTAGACATATGCCTGGACCTATCCTTGTACTTTGCTAATTTGACACAAATTGTTGTTAAAAGTTTTGCGCATGCTCTATGCCTAAAGTCCGGGGCTTAATTAAATTCATCCCATTGGGTCTTCGCGTCTTCGGGTTACACGAACTTTTGTGAATAATCAAGCGGAACTTCCCGAAGGGCCGCGTATAACGTTAGTAAAAAAACAACCTGCCACTTAATAGCCAAAGTGTCGGGTGCAGTTTACCCGATATTTCTGGAGAAAAAAAACCTACAGGAAATCTATGAAAACAAGCGTCTCGATCAAACACTTTTTAATACGAGATAAAATAATCAAAGAGTTCGAAAAATGGACAGCGATTGTCACTTCCCCATTGTCTGAATTTATCGGCATGGTTCCACAAATTAATGTACAGGTGTAAGATTATATCTCAAGGACCATCTTTAAAAATCTTGTAATTGGTTTCATTCAGTCATTAGACCGGCAATGTCGGTCTCACGGGCCTTTTGGAGTGTTATCAAAGGGTTCACGATAATGATAGCCCATGAGACCAGCAATGTGCGTCTCATCTGCCTTCTGAAGAGTTATCAGAGGGTTCACGATACTGATAGCCCATAAGACCAGCAATGTGGGTCTATGAAGTATTGTATTACCACAGGTATTGCGAGACCGGTATCCCATGAGCCCGGCAATAACGGTCTCACTGGCCTTTCGAAGTGTAATCACAGGGTTGCCAGACCGATAGGTTCTTAATTTGTTAATGTTAAATTTCTATAATCTCTTTTGTCGCGATTTAGGTCACCATATTGGGGTCCATCGGTGTCGTTCCCGACAGAGGAAGGCATGTTATGATTAGGTCGACTAAAGCAGAACTATAAAAGCGACCAGCCGTTTTTTAAGGAAGTGGGAATTATTGAAATATGAGCAGTATTTTTGAAAAAATAATAAAAGTCTGCGCGATCCTGTTGAAATTTAATCTCAATTTATGACAAAACTTGTCATACTTCGATGCTCTTTCATTATTCTATTAATAATCGTCTAGACTCCATTCTAGAGGCGGCGCTCCCGGACGGGGGCAGGGTTTAAGAAGTGTCCTTTCCCCCTTCTAATAAGTGCCCCTTTTAACCTCTGATAAATATCCCATCTCTCTCTCTCTCTCTATCTCTCATTTCAGAGGTAGCATCATTCACTTGGAGAAAAAGAAGATCTATGAAGTGCATGCACGGCATACATTTCGTTCAGTGCTTTAACGATTTTTATCTCTGTAATATCCAACTGACCGGTTTACTGTAGCGTTATCAATTAATGAACTGCAATTTATCAACAAGTATTGTATTGAGTTCATTATGCTAAAAACATATATTCAGACATTTAAATTTTGTATTTGGGTTATCTAGTAGCAAAGTTATAAGAAATTCAACAAATGGCGGCCATTTTGGACGCCATCTTGGATTGAGGAAAACGCTCGAGGAGGATTTATGAGGACTTTTAGTATGTTATTCTAGACATATGCCTGGACCTATCCTTGTACTTTGCTAATTTGACACAAATTGTTGTTAAAAGTTTTGCGCATGCTCTATGCCTAAAGTCCGGGGCTTAATTAAATTCATCCCATTGGGTCTTCGCGTCTTCGGGTTACACGAACTTTTGTGAATAATCAAGCGGAACTTCCCGAAGAGCCGCGTATAACGTTTGTAAAAAAACAACCTGCCACTTAATAGCCAAAGTGTCGGGTGCAGTTTACCCGATATTTCTGGAGAAAAAAAACCTACAGGAAATCTATGAAAACAAGCGTCTCGATCAAACACTTTTTAATACGAGATAAAATAATCAAAGAGTTCGAAAAATGGACAGCGATTGTCACTTCCCCATTGTCTGAATTTATCGGCATGGTTCCACAAATTAATGTACAGGTGTAAGATTATATCTCAAGGACCATCTTTAAAAATCTTGTAATTGGTTTCATTCAGTCATTAGACCGGCAATGTCGGTCTCACGGGCCTTTTGGAGTGTTATCAAAGGGTTCACGATAATGATAGCCCATGAGACCAGCAATGTGCGTCTCATCTGCCTTCTGAAGAGTTATCAGAGGGTTCACGATACTGATAGCCCATAAGACCAGCAATGTGGGTCTATGAAGTACTGTATTACCACAGGTATTGCGAGACCGGTATCCCATAAGCCCGGCAATAACGGTCTCACTGGCCTTTCGAAGTGTAATCACAGGGTTGCCAGACCGATAGGTTCTTAATTTGTTAATGTTAAATTTCTATAATCTCTTTTGTCGCGATTTAGGTCACCATATTGGGGTCCATCGGTGTCGTTCCCGACAGAGGAAGGCATGTTATGATTAGGTCGACTAAAGCAGAACTATAAAAGCGACCAGCCGTTTTTTAAGGAAGTGGGAATTATTGAAATATGAGCAGTTTTTTTTGAAAAAAATAATAAAAGTCTGCGCGATCCTGTTGAAATTTAATCTCAATTTATGACAAAACTTGTCATACTTCGATGCTCTTTCATTATTCTATTAATAATCGTCTAGACTCCATTCTAGAGGCGGCGCTCCCGGACGGGGGCGGGTTTAAGAAGTGTCCTTTCCCCCTTCTAATAAGTGCCCCGTTTAACCTCTGATAAATATCCCATCTCTCTCTCTCTCTCTATCTCTCATTTCAGAGGTAGCATCATTCACTAGGAGAAAAAGAAGATCTATATGAAGTGCATGCACGGCATACATTTCGTTCAGTGCTGTTATGATTTTTATCTCTGTAATATCCAACTGACCGGTTTACTGTAGCGTTATCAATTAATGAAATGCAATTTATCAACAAGTATTGTATTGAGTTCATTATGCTAAAAAACATATATTCAGACATTTAAATTTTGTATTTGGGTTATCTAATAGCAAAGTTATAAGAAATTCAGCAAATGGCGGCCATTTTGGACGCCATCTTGGATTGAGGAAAACGCTCGAGGAGGATTTATGAGGACTTTTAGTATGTTATTCTAGACATATGC
The DNA here is from genome assembly GCA_037976565.1 of Mesocentrotus franciscanus. Lineage (NCBI taxonomy): Eukaryota > Metazoa > Echinodermata > Echinoidea > Camarodonta > Strongylocentrotidae > Mesocentrotus > Mesocentrotus franciscanus. Next base: position 3,705,437 of record CP137671.1, read on the forward strand.
CTGGACCTATCCTTGTACTTTGCTAATTTGACACAAATTGTTGTTAAAAGTTTTGCGCATGCTCCATGCCTAAAGTCCGGGGCTTAATTAAATTCATCCCATTGGGTCTTCGCGTCTTCGGGTTACACGAACTTTTGTGAATAATCAAGCGGAACTTCCCGAAGGGCCGCGTATAACGTTTGTAAAAAAACAACCTGCCACTTAATATCCAATGTGTCGGGTGCAGTTTACCCGATATTTCTGGAGAAAAAAAACCTACAGGAAATCTATGAAAACAAGCGTCTCGATCAAACACTTTTTAATACGAGATAAAATAATCAAAGAGTTCGAAAAATGGACAGCGATTGTCACTTCCCCATTGTCTGAATTTATCGGCATGGTTCCACAAATTAATGTACAGGTGTAAGATTATATCTCAAGGACCATCTTTAAAAATCTTGTAATTGGTTTCATTCAGTCATTAGACCGGCAATGTCGGTCTCACGGGCCTTTTGGAGTGTTATCAAAGGGTTCACGATAATGATAGCCCATGAGACCAGCAATGTGCGTCTCATCTGCCTTCTGAAGAGTTATCAGAGGGTTCACGATACTGATAGCCCATAAGACCAGCAATGTGGGTCTATGAAGTATTGTATTACCACAGGTATTGCGAGACCGGTATCCCATGAGCCCGGCAATAACGGTCTCACTGGCCTTTCGAAGTGTAATCACAGGGTTGCCAGACCGATAGGTTCTTAATTTGTTAATGTTAAATTTCTATAATCTCTTTTGTCGCGATTTAGGTCACCATATTGGGGTCCATCGGTGTCGTTCCCGACAGAGGAAGGCATGTTATGATTAGGTCGACTAAAGCAGAACTATAAAAGCGACCAGCCGTTTTTTAAGGAAGTGGGAATTATTGAAATATGAGCAGTATTTTTGAAAAAATTAATAAAAGTCTGCGCGATCCTGTTGAAATTTAATCTCAATTTATGACAAAACTTGTCATACTTCGATGCTCTTTCATTATTCTATTAATAATCGTCTAGACTCCATTCTAGAGGCGGCGCTCCCGGACGGGGGGCAGGGTTTAAGAAGTGTCCTTTCCCCTTCTAATAAGTGCCCCTTTAACCTCTGATAAATATCCCATCTCTCTCTCTCTCTATCTCTCATTTCAGAGGTAGCATCATTCACTTGGAGAAAAAGAAGATCTATGAAGTGCATGCACGGCATACATTTCGTTCAGTGCTTTAACGATTTTTATCTCTGTAATATCCAACTGACCGGTTTACTGTAGCGTTATCAATTAATGAACTGCAATTTATCAACAAGTATTGTATTGAGTTCATTATGCTAAAAACATATATTCAGACATTTAAATTTTGTATTTGGGTTATCTAGTAGCAAAGTTATAAGAAATTCAACAAATGGCGGCCATTTTGGACGCCATCTTGGATTGAGGAAAACGCTCGAGGAGGATTTATGAGGACTTTTAGTATGTTATTCTAGACATATGCCTGGACCTATCCTTGTACTTTGCTAATTTGACACAAATTGTTGTTAAAAGTTTTGCGCATGCTCTATGCCTAAAGTCCGGGGCTTAATTAAATTCATCCCATTGGGTCTTCGCGTCTTCGGGTTACACAAACTTTTGTGAATAATCAAGCGGAACTTCCCGAAGAGCCGCGTATAACGTTTGTAAAAAAAACAACCTGCCACTTAATAGCCAAAGTGTCGGGTGCAGTTTACCCGATATTTCTGGAGAAAAAAAACCTACAGGAAATCTATGAAAACAAGCGTCTCGATCAAACACTTTTTAATACGAGATAAAATAATCAAAGAGTTCGAAAAATGGACAGCGATTGTCACTGCCCCATTGTCTGAATTTATCGGCATGGTTCCACAAATTAATGTACAGGAGTAAGATTATATCTCAAGGACCATCTTTAAAAATCTTGTAATTGGTTTCATTCAGTCATTAGACCGGCAATGTCGGTCTCACGGGCCTTTTGGAGTGTTATCAAAGGGTTCACGATAATGATAGCCCATGAGACCAGCAATGTGCGTCTCATCTGCCTTCTGAAGAGTTATCAGAGGGTTCACGATACTGATAGCCCATGAGACCGGCAATGTGGGTCTATGAAGTACTGTATTACCACAGGTATTGCGAGACCGGTATCCCATAAGCCCGGCAATAACGGTCTCACTGGCCTTTCGAAGTGTAATCACAGGGTTGCCAGACCGATAGGTTCTTAATTTGTTAATGTTAAATTTCTATAATCTCTTTTGTCGCGATTTAGGTCACCATATTGGGGTCCATCGGTGTCGTTCCCGACAGAGGAAGGCATGTTATGATTAGGTCGACTAAAGCAGAACTATAAAAGCGACCAGCCGTTTTTTAAGGAAGTGGGAATTATTGAAATATGAGCAGTTTTTTTTGAAAAAAATAATAAAAGTCTGCGCGATCCTGTTGAAATTTAATCTCAATTTATGACAAAACTTGTCATACTTCGATGCTCTTTCATTATTCTATTAATAATCGTCTAGACTCCATTCTAGAGGCGGCGCTCCCGGACGGGGGGGGGTCATAAGAAGTGTCCTTTCCCCCTTCTAATAATTGCCCCGTTTAACCTCTGATAAATATCCCATCTCTCTCTCTCTCTCTCTATCTCTCATTTCAGAGGTAGCATCATTCACTAGGAGAAAAAGAAGATCTATATGAAGTGCATGCACGGCATACATTTCGTTCAGTGCTGTTATGATTTTAATCTCTGTAATATCCAACTGACCGGTTTACTGTAGCGTTATCAATTAATGAACTGCAATTTATCAACAAGCATTGTATTGAGTTCATTATGCTAAAAAACATATATTCAGACATTTAAATTTTGTATTTGGGTTATCTAATAGCAAAGTTATAAGAAATTCAGCAAATGGCGGCCATTTTGGACGCCATCTTGGATTGAGGAAAACGCTCGAGGAGGATTTATGAGGACTTTTAGTATGTTATTCTAGACATATGCCTGGACCTATCCTTGTACTTTGCTAATTTGACACAAATTGTTGTTAAAAGTTTTGCGCATGCTCCATGCCTAAAGTCCGGGGCTTAATTAAATTCATCCCATTGGGTCTTCGCGTCTTCGGGTTACACGAACTTTTGTGAATAATCAAGCGGAACTTCCCGAAGGGCCGCGTATAACGTTTGTAAAAAAAACAACCTGCCACTTAATATCCAATGTGTCGGGTGCAGTTTACCCGATATTTCTGGAGAAAAAAAACCTACAGGAAATCTATGAAAACAAGCGTCTCGATCAAACACTTTTTAATACGAGATAAAATAATCAAAGAGTTCGAAAAATGGACAGCGATTGTCACTTCCCCATTGTCTGAATTTATCGGCATGGTTCCACAAAATAATGTACAGGTGTAAGATTATATCTCAAGGACCATCTTTAAAAATCTTGTAATTGGTTCCATTCAGTCATTAGACCGGCAATGTCGGTCTCACGGGCCTTTTGGAGTGTTATCAAAGGGTTCACGATAATGATAGCCCATGAGACCAGCAATGTGCGTCTCATCTGCCTTCTGAAGAGTTATCAGAGGGTTCACGATACTGATAGCCCATGAGACCAGCAATGTGGGTCTATGAAGTACTGTATTACCACAGGTATTGCGAGACCGGTATCCCATGAGCCCGGCAATAACGGTCTCACTGGCCTTTCGAAGTGTAATCACAGGGTTGCCAGCTGGGGCGGATCCAGCCGGCGGCAAGCGAGGGGGCCGAAAAAGGGGCCCACTTCGTGCGAAAATTTGAAAACCGTGCCGGTCGATTTTCCGCTCAGTGGGTGGAGGGGGGCGGCGGGGGTAGTGAGCACAATTTTTGTTTTTTTTGCCTTCGAAAATTGAAAAAAAAAAATTTTTACCACCACCCCCTTGAGCGCCAGGAGGGGCCCATCTTCTTTTTTTCCCAAAAGGGTGTTTTACATGTTTTTTTCTAGAGGAGGGCCCGGCCCCGGGCCCCTCCCTGGATCCGCCGCGATTTAGGTCACCATATTGGGGTCCATCGGTGCCGTTCCCGACAGAGGAAGGCATGTTATGATTAGGTCGACTAAAGCAGAACTATAAAAGCGACCTGCCGTTTTTTAAGGAAGTGGGAATTATTGAAATATGAGCAGTATTTTTTGAAAAAAAAATGCATCCTATCCATGCTCTTATTTGCATTAGAAAACTTGAATTCAATGATTCTCTATTTTGGGACATACCCGACTCTCGTGCAGCACGATATAGTACACGTGATGGGAGGGTTATGCTTCATTTAATTTGTTTTGGTCCTTGTACTTCCTCGTTTACTTATTGGCACCTGATATCTTGTTTTTCAAGGTTTGTATACCTCTTCCTTGTATACCACTCATACATACCAAAATATCAATCAGTAAAGAGTACAATCAGACATAAAAGGGAAATGAAACTCAACAAACTTTAGCTTACCATCTTAGTAAAAATTGTGAGCCGGTTAAAATATCTTAAAATTACTCCTATTTGATTACTTAGCAAGGAAAACAATCTCTCAAAGATTTGCAGTTTCCTTGCTAGCTATTCTCTCATTGGAGTCACCATTTTGATTAAAATAGTGATGTCAGCGTCGCACAATCACTTGAGATACCCACTGACCTCAGTTTTGGTTACGGTGTATGAAACTCACCTGTGAAATGCATGATAATAGTTTCTTAATAATAAATAACCCTTTATTTCCAATACAATCAATGAATGTATGTTCTCTCATAACGAATGGTGACAAGATTTTTGGTTCAGCTATTTCGAACAGTTGTATGAGCAGTTTCTTTTGTTAAACAAAACTAGGCATGCATAAGTTGTTGCTTGTTCAGACAGGGTGATTTAGATGCGGAAGGTGGGTTGAGGTCGACTAGTGCCGGCGCCACCACTTCAAGGGGCAGATCCAGGGGGCGTGGGGCGCACGCCCCCTTTTACCCTAGCAAAATATGTCCATTGGAACAATTTTTCTTGATCAAACATGTAATATATGTTGTCATGCCAATCACTGAAAAAAATGATCAGATAATGTGATGGATAAGTCATGTTATGCTATCCCGAATGAATTGATGTCTTTTTACAGGATGTGCATTTGAGTGGAAAACACACTGTACATGGGCATCTGCAGTGTACATGTATCGTATTTGGTAATTCTCACAGGTATTTAGCAGTATTAGTCTATTGGGCCAAAAACGGAAATGGCCCCCACCTCTTAGACAGAATCTTTATTGTTTTATTCTTAGCTGTCAGATAAGAATGTACTTGTTTGCCCTAAAGTTGGTAGCGGGTGGGGCATAGTATTTCTTCTTTATATTTCACTTTATTTTAACATTTATATTCTACTGTTTCCCTTTCTCTCTTGATAATATTTCAGCGACAAATTAAAAGTTTTAGTAGACACAGTTTTAGTGGGCACAATTATGATAATAAGGATGAGAATGATATAACTACTATAAGGCCGAATACAGCGTGCACAACTATGCTACTGACAATGATGATTATGCTGATGATGCTGATATCACTAATATTAATATAATGTTAATAATAATAATAACGATGACAATAATAATAATAATAATAATAATAATAATAATAACAATAATAATGATAATACACAATTATAATGATAATGATAATGCTGCTACTGCTACATTTGATCCTTTAATTTAATTTATCTACATTTGGTTATGCTGAGGAAAGCACAGAAATGTTCCCCTATTTATAACTGTAAACGCTATGTTTAGTAAAACATCCGTCACTTTAAGATAACCCTTCTTTAATCACATGCTTTTGTAAATACTTTGTGTTTATTTAGATATCCTAATTTATATACTTAACTGCATTAATTGGGATCTACATAATACAAGCTTTGCTTTTTAGTAGATCCCCCATTTTATTTTTTTCAATGTAATATCATACTTATGATTGTAGCTTTTGTTATATCTATTACCATGTACATTATGTTCCTATATTGTATGATTAGTTATAATTATTATTATGTATATTGTGTTCAATCATTTATTCTCGATAAAGTGTGAATTAATAAACTTGAAACTTTAAACATTTATAACACTGTGGACGCTAGGTGGCGTAATCTCTGTAATCATATACAACACTGAGTAGAAGAGTTCAATGCACTAGCATTCCGGTTGTTAGTATTCTAAAAATTATTTAGAAGCTAAATAAGTACGATGAGGTTTGTTTAGGTTTCCTGTCTCGTACAATTGCCATGTCTTCGAAAATCGGACAGCCCATGAGACCGGCAATGTGGGTCTATGAAGTACTGTATTACCACAGGTATTGCGAGACCGGTATCCCATGAGCCCGGCAATAACGGTCTCACTGGCCTTTCGAAGTGTAATCACAGGGTTGCCAGGCCGATAGGTTCTTAATTTGTTAATGTTAAATTTCTATAATCTCTTTTGTCGCATTTAGATCACCATATTGGGGTCCATCGGTGCCGTTCCCGACAGAGGAAGGCATGTTATGATTAGGTCGACTAAAGCAGAACTATAAAAGCGACCTGCCGTTTTTTAAGGAAGTAGGAATTATTGAAATATGAGCAGTATTTTTTGAAAAAAAATGCATCCTATTCATTCTCTTATTTGCATTAGAAAACTTGAATTCAATGATTCTCTATTTTGGGACATACCCGACTCTCGTGCAGCACGATATAGTACACGTGATGGGAGGGTTATGCTCCATTTAATTTGTTTTGGTCCTTGTACTTCCTCGTTTACTTATTGGCACCTGATATCTTGTTTTTCAAGGTTTGTATACCTCTTCCTTGTATACCACTCATACATACCAAAATATCAATCAGTAAAGAGTACAATCAGACATAAAAGGGAAATGAAACTCAACAAACTTTAGCTTACCATCTTAGTAAAAATTGTGAGCCGGTTGAAATATCTTAAAATTACTCCTATTTGATTAATTAGCAAGGAAAACAATCTCTCAAAGATTTGCAGTTTCCTTGCTAGCTATTCTCTCATTGGAGTCACCATTTTGATTAAAATAGTGATTTCAGCGTCGCACAATCACTTGAGATACCCACTGACCTTAGTTTTGGTTACGGTGTATGAAACTCACCTGTGAAATGCATGATAATAGTTTCTTAATAATAAATAACCCTTTATTTCTATTACAATCAATGAATGTATGTTCTCTCATGTTTGTTTGACCTAAAGTTGGTATTGGGTGAGACATAGTATTTCTTCCTTATATTTTACTTTATTTTAAAATCTATATTCTAATGTTTCCCTTTCTCTCTTGATAATATTTCAGCGACAAATTAACAGTTTTAGTAGACATCTCGGATGTAGTATAGCAATAAATCTTGGGCACAATTATGATAATAAGGATGAGAATAATATAACTACTACAAGGCCGAATACAGCATGCACAACTATGCTACTGACAATGATGATTATGCTGATGATGCTGATATTACTAGTATTAATATAATGTTAATAATAATAATAACAATGATAATAATAATAATAAAAATAATAATAATAATAGTAAGAATAACAATACTAATAGTAATACTTATAATAATAATAATAGTGATAATACAAAATTACAAAAATAATAATAATGCTGCTACTACTACATTTATAAGACAGTGGACGCTAGGTGGCGTAATCTCTGTAATCATATACAACACCGAGTAGAAGAGTTCAATGCACTAACAATCCGGTTGTTAGTATTCTAAAAAATTATTTAGAAGCTAAATAAGGACAATGAGGTTTGTTTAGGTTTCCTAGGTTTCTCGTACAATTGCCATGTCTTCGAAAATCGGATCGTAGGACGGTCGTGTAGTGTGTGGTGGTAAGGGTCGGTTCCCACTGCCGATCAAACCAACCCGACCAAGCCCGATCAAGCTATTTTGGCCTGGTCGGGCTCGGTCGGCAAGGGCGATCGGGGTCGGTCTACCTTGATCGGTATCGATCTGGCTTCCTACACGACAATTTTTGGCATGTCAAAAAATATCGTGTAGGGGTCGAGAAGGCAAGCGATCGTACAGCGATCGTGTATTGGTCGAGTAGAGGTCGAGCTGATCGGGAATCGATCGTATAGAGGTCTAGTTTGGTCGCGGTGGATTTTTCCGCCGATCACTACCCGATCATCTCGATTTATACACAACTTCTACACGATTGGTTTCCGATCAACTCGATCAACAACTCAACCGCTTGACGATCGATACATGTCTGCCCTAAACAGTCACTCGACCGAACTCGCTCACTTCTCGACTGCTTCTCGATGACATCCCGAGCACTTCTCGACCACTTCTCGACCGCACTCGATCTTTCCGATCGCAACTCAACTCAATAGGAATAATACAGAAGGAAATCCAGTAGCACTTGGGGTGACTTCAATGTTATTAGAGACACGAATCTAGATTATTTTGGACAAGTATCAAAGAAGCAAACAAAATTTAGTAAAAAATTTGAAGAGTTCATGGATAGTTATAGATTACGTGATGTATGGAGAAGTAAAAATAAAGATAAAAAGCAATACACGTATAAACAACGAAATCCTTTTATGCAAAGTCGCTTAGATTATTGGATCATATCAGAGAATTTAGAGCAAATAACATCCAAATGTGACATTGTTCCCTCTATAGCCCTGACCATTCAGCAGTTAATCTGGTAATCCATAATAGGTCATCGACAAAAATAAAAAAAAAAGATCTTATTGGAAGTTTAATAATAGTCTATTAAGTGACAAGGAATACGTTAAGAAGATTAGAGAAGAAATAAAGACTTTAAAAGAGAAACTGTCTGTTGAAATTAAAGATAAGAGAGTACTATGGGATTTCATGAAAATGGAAATACGGAAGTTTACAATTAAACTATCAAGAAAAAGGGCGGAGGAAAGGAAAGAAGAAAGAAAAAATCGGAAAATTGGTAAAAGAGATTAAAGACTTAGAAGAGGATTTATTGTCGATTGGCAATGGACATCACAAAGATATTTCTGAAAATTTGAAAACTAAGAAACAACAACTAAGTTTACTCCACGATTACATCAATGAAGGTTTAAAAGTACGGTCAAGATCCTCATGGTATGAATGTGGAGAAAAGAATACAGCATTCTTCAAACAGTTAATGGAATCAAATAGAAAAAAGTATAATAAAGAAATTAAATGGAAATGGAAATACCACTTCTAACGAAAAAGAAATTATTGAAGGAATAAAATCATTTTATGGGCAGCTATATAGCAAAATAAATTCTATACAAGATGACACTTTGGACTTCTTTCCTAATAACCTGCCAAAATGGAATAATATATCACGAGATTCATGTGAGGAAACGATCGTAGAAAGGGAATGCATAGAAATACTAAAAGATATGGAACTTAACAAATCTCCAGGAAATGATGGTTTAAGTGCAGAATTTTATCAGAAATTTTGGCCAGTAATTGGAGATCTAGTTCTTGCATCTTTTAATGAAGCTCTTCAACAAGGGGAATTATCAGGCTCTCAAAGGCAAGCAGTTATTATCTTGATACATAAAGATGGCAAAGATCCGGAGCTTATTAAGAATTACAGACCGATTTCGTTGCTAAACGTAGATTATAAAATCCTATCTAAGAGAATACAAGAAGTTTTACCTGAAATTGTTGGTTTTGATCAGTTGGGATATGTTAAGGATAGGAACACTGGAGAAGCAATACGAATAATAGACGACATGATCTTTCATACTTCTTTTACAGAGAACACGCTTTTTGGTGGCCATTGATTTTGAAAAAGCATTTGATTCTGTTTCACATTTATTTTTATATAAGGTTTTACAATCATTTAATTTTGGACCAAGGTTTTGTAAATGGGTTAATATTTTTATACTAAAGCAGAAAGTTGTGTTATAAATGGATATATACATCAACAGGTTATTTCAAGGTTGAAAGAGGAGTAAGGCAGGGAAATCCCCTCTCTTCATATTTATTTGTTAAGTATATTGAAATTTTAGCTCATATGATAAGAAATAATCATCAGATAAAAGGAATCAGTTTTGGAAATGCAGAAATAAAGCAAGTTCTGTACGCAGACGATATAACGCTTTTCATTAAAGATTCGAATTCATTTAAGGAAATTAAACATATTTTTGAATGTTTTTATAAAATATCAGGCTTAAAGTTAAACAAGGACAAGACATTCATTTTGCCCTTAGGTCCACAATTATCCACTCATACATTTCCGTTTGGGAAGCAAGTAGACATTGTTAAAATACTAGGAATTTATTTTTCAATACACGAAGATATCAAAGAACAAATGAATTATAAAGAAATATTGAGCAAGATTAAAAAACGTTTTACGTGGTGGAAGCAGCGTGATTTAACATTAATGGGGAAAATTCAATTAATGAAAGTATATGGCTATTCTAAATTTATATATTTATCATCATTGATGCCGGTTCCAGAATGGGTGTATAGCGAAATTGAAGAAATATGTTTTGATTTTTGTGGAGAAGTAAAGGCAAAATTAAAAGAGCATCATGTTTTTAGACTATCCGCAGGGTGGGCTCAAAATGATGAATTTCCGACTGTTTGTAAAGGCACAGAGAATAATGTGGATAAAAAGGCTTGTAACAGGAACTCAAGCTATCAAATGGAAACAATACTTTAAATATTTAATGAGACCAATCGGGGGGAATATTTTTTTTATTGCAACTATTGGAGAGATACAGTGAAACTCATGTTACCTTCTTTTTATCAGAATCTTCTGAAAGCATGGATAGATATGAAAGAATATGTTAAAACAGAAGAGAGATACAGAGGGAATGAAATATTGTATAATAATAATTTTATTCAACTAGAAGGTCAAACTTTATTTGAGGAAAATTTGTTTTTAAAAAATATATATCGACTTCATCACATATGCGATGAACAAGGGTTATTAAAAAAGATGCATATTTTATTGCCATTGGTTTAAGTAAGGAAGAAATTACAAAAGTTAACAAAATCTATTCAATAATTCCTCACGAATGGAAACAGAATGTTCAGCCTGCAAGAAAGTCCATCCACTGTGGCCTTAGTTTAGAATTAATATTTGCAAAGAAGGTTTTTAAATTTGAAGAAATAACTGCAGAGATGGTGTATAAAAGTCAAATCAAGAAGAATGCAGAAATCAGCTCAGCATTTCATAACTTAATGGAACTTTATAATATTACAACTAAAGAAGTGGAATTTTTTTCAACCAAAGTTGTGCACATTAAACAGTAAACTGAGAGAATTTCAGTTTAAACTTTTGCATAGAATAGTTTATACAAACCATCATTTGCATAGATTTAAATTTCGTACAAACGGTTTGTGTTCGTATTGCAATATTTTGGAGGAAACCTATCAACATGTATTTTTTTAATGTAATATAATAAAGAGATTCTGGGGAAAATGTGCTGATAAACTCAATTTACCAATTCTAAGGAAACTGTCGTGGAAAGAAATTCATATTGGAATAGATGGGAGTAATCTGAAATCGGAGCAATTACTAAACCACATTCTGATTTTGATTAAATTGATGATTTTTAATAATAGAGAGAAGGGGAAGCCTCCAAATGTAGATGAAGTAAAAGATAAAATTTTCGAAGGAAAGAGGAAAAAAAACTTGCAATGGAAAGGAATACTCTTTCAATTCACTTAAAAAAATGAGAGACCTTGGAAAGTTTTGTGTAATATTAATTAACTTTTAAAAAAGCAACTTCCCAACCCTCTATCCTAGCAGTATTTCTTTGCTTTATGTTTATATTTGTTTGTTTGTTGTTTTTTGTTTTGTTTTGTTTTGTTTGTTTGTTTTTTTTTTTTGGGGTTGTTTTTGGTTGTTTTTGGTTGTTTTTATCTTTATCTCTCTCTTTGGGGGAGTTTGTCTCTTTTGAGAGGTAGTACTTTTTAAACAATATTTTGACAGACTGTAATATTTCATGTACAAGCATTTTTTTTTTTTTTTAATTCAACAGATATTCGTTTTTTTCTTCAAAGAAGAACAAAATGAACATGAAATGACCACGGAGATGTGACTAAGTATTTTATCATTATTATTATTACTATTATTGTTTTAAACGAATAAGGAAATGTATGAAAGAGTTGTTTTGTTTAGCAATTGATGTTCAGAATAATACTTTTTAATTGTATTTTGATTATTCTGAGTTGTATTTTGATTGTTCTGAGTATGATGTAAATTTCATGATTTCGGTTATATGTATTGCCTCTGGTATGGAATAAATAAAACACCTTATAAATATTTTAAAAAAACAAGAACACAATTATGTGCTGATCTAATCACATTTTATTCGTACCGGTATATTGATACTAATTAAGTTAATCGCTTCTAGAATTGGTAGTAACATGTGACTGCGACACGTGCAGCTCTTGACAGTCTGTTTGAAAAGGCAAATAAAATTAATGTCTTAAGTATCATGTGCAATACAGTACTTTGGCAAATGGCACTGGGTCTGCAGGGGGAAGTTTAAAGAAATGTGGAATGCATTTACTTCGAAATAAGCCTTTAGCCTTCTTGAGTGTCTGAGATGAACTGAACGCTGATCAAAAATGAGTACTGTACCATCAGCTGACGATAATATTTTGTGCAACCACTCAATTCACGAGTCATCTTGGATCCCTGTTCGAACAGGTCGATCTGCTCGGGCCGAGATTGTGTAGAGATCGTGTGTACGTCTAGTTGGTCTAGTAGGGATCGCGTTGAGATTGTATGTAGATCGGAATGATCGAGAAGAGATCGAAGTTGTGGTCGACTATACGTCGTGCAGGAGTCGTGAATGGTCGAATGCGGGTCGTCAATGGTCGAATAACTCAATATTTCTTTATAATTCATTTGTTCTTTGATATCTTCGTGTATTGAAAAATAAATTCCTAGTACTTGCTTCCCAAACGGAAATGTATGAGTGGATAATTGTGGACCTAAGGGCAAAATGAATGTCTTGTCCTTGTTTAACTTTAAGCCTGATATTTTATAAAAACATTCAAAAATATGTTTAATTTCCTTAAAGTACCAGAGCGAAGGTTTTAAAATGCTTTTATCCTTAATAATGTTGGTATCATTGCAAAGGTAATGTTACAATCTTTCTAATAATTCATATTTACTTTTCAAAAATTGTTACAGAATTGACTAATCTGCTATCAAAATGATGAATTTGCTACCCGTTTTGTCCGCCCTCGATCGGCCCGCTGTTTGCTGGTACGATGTGTGACGTAATAGGTTGGGCACATGAGCGAGAGTGCTCCCAAGCCCCCTCACACAGCTCTGTCCGCTGCATGCATGATACGTATACGAAAGCCACTCGAACGCGAAATATTCTATCAAAATTTAACTTGCTACATGATAGTACTGCACTGCACTTAATTGGTGCACATGCACTGCGAATTTTAAATCATGACCATTATTTGAACAATTGATGAAGATTTATATGATTATTTGTATGTTTTAGTAGGCTCCACGCCGGAGTTACGGGTCAAAAATGGATACGAAAGTACACTAGCGCCGTGAAATGCCCAAGGTCGAGCTGGCTGAGCCGAGCTGCCGCGCCGCACAGGCCCCGCTGAACTGGCGATCGATCCGTCATGCATGCACTGGGGTGACTGGGTGAGACATTTTTGTCATTTTTAGAAAGTGTATGGCTATTTTGGCAAATTTCACGGATAAAAAATACAAAGAAGAATAGATGTGAAATTATATCTTGCGAATACCATTTACATACATGTATATGCACAATAAATGGAACTGCACGACATCATAAAAATGCAAATTAAGCCAAAGGGACCCTCGCGATTCACTGATCATCATGGTCTCCGTATAATCAACACTCAACAGCAAAGCTTCACAGCAAATTACACAAAACGGAAGAATATTTGGACAATGATTTGTGTTCATATTGGTGTAAGCTTTTAGTACATGTATAATTTGTCCATTTTGTGACATTCTGGGACATTTCTTCGCTCAGCTACTTTAAATGAATTCGAATCTTTAATGAAAAGCGTTATATCTTCTGCGTACAGAGAGAGAGAGAGAGGGGGATCCCCTGCCTTACTCCTCTTTCAACCTTGAAATAACCTGTTGATGTATATCCATTTATAAAACAACTTTCTGCTTTAGTATAAAAATTATTAACCCATTTACAAAACCCTGGTCCAAAATCAAATGATTGTAAAACCTTATTTAAAAATAAATGTCAAACAGAATCAAATACTTTTTTCAAAAATCAATGGCCACCAAAAAAGCGTGTTCTCTGTAAAAAGAAGATATCAAAGAACAAATGAATTATAAAGAAATATTGAGCAAGATTAAAAAATGTTTTACGTGGTGGAAGCAGAGTGATTTAACATTAACGGGGAAAATTAAATTAATGAAAGTATATGGCTATTCTAAATTTATATATTTATCATTATTGATGCCGGTTCCAGAATGGGTGTTTAGCGAAATTGAAGAAATATGTTTTTAATATTTTGTGAAGAAGTAAAGGCAAAATTAAAAAGAGCATCATGTTTTTAGACTATCCGCAGGGTGGGTTCAAAATGATGAATTTCCTACTGTTTGTAAAGGCACAAAGAATAATGTGGATAAAAAGGCTTGTAACAGATTGAATGCCCACATTACACCGGATATATTGCCAGAGACTCAATGCGGATTCCGAAACAACCGGAGCACAGTAGACATGATCTTCTGCCTCAGACAATTACAGGAGAAGTGTATCGAGCACAACCGATCGCTCTATGTGGTTTTTGTGGATTTCACCAAAGCATTTGACACTGTTGGTAGGACAGGTTTATGGCAACTACCCGAAAGTATGGATGCCCTGAGAAGTTCACCGGAATGATAGAGTCACTACACACGGGTATGATGGCTAAAGTCAAGGAAGCAGGCGAAACATCCGATAGCTTCCCTGTAAGTAACGGTGTAAAACAAGGATGTGTGTTGGCCCCTACGCTGTTCTCCATCTTCCTCTCGGCGATGCTGGAGGAGGCCTTTGCGGACTTCGAGGAGGGTGTATACATACAATCACGTCAAGACGCCGACCTCTTCAATGTCGCACACTTCAAAGCTAAGACGAAATCTACACAGATTCTCGTGAGGGAACTCCTCTTAATTTGCAGATGGCAGTGCTCTTGTTGCTCATACACCAGAGCAGATGCAACATATTATAGATGTATTTTCATCAGCATCAAAGAAGTTCGGTCTACAAATAAACATCAAAAAGACTGAAGTACTATTCCAACCAGGGACAGACCATCGAGAGGAGGAGGAGATCCTTGTGGATGGGACAGCTCTAAACCAGGTAGATGGCTTCACTTATCTCAGCAGATCTATATCCAAAGACGGACGCATCGACTCTGAGCTGGTGAAAAGAATGTCAAAGGCCACCAGTGCCTTTGGTAGACTGCGAATCAGGCTATGGAACAACCATCATGTCTCAACAAGAGTTAAGTGCAAAATATACAGGGCTATCGTCCTATCCACTCTCTTGTACGGTGCGGAAAGCTGGACTCTTTACAAAAGTCAAGTAAGGAAACTTCACGCTTTCATGATGAGACACCTCCGAGCAATCATGAGAATTACATGGATGGACAAGGTGACCAACAAAGAGATTCTAGAGCGAGCAAACCTGCCTTTTATGGAGGACCTGCTCATCAGGTAAAACCTACGATGGACAGGCCATGTCATCAGGATGCCCTCTGAGAGGTTACCAACAGGCGCGGATCCAGGAGTTCTTAGGGGGCCAAATTTGAAATTATGCGAGCCAAATATTGGTACGGTATGGTGGCCAGCAGTGGCGTAATGAGCAAAAACGTTTTTTTTTTGGGGGGGGCACACAAAAAATCCGCATCACCCCACTTTTTACATGCAGGCCCCGCTGAATGTTTTTCTAAGTGGGTGGGGAAGGCTAAAGTATTTACGATCAGGTAGAGCGTAGCGTGAATTGGAATGGCCGGGTCTAGGGGCAAAGCCCCGGCGGGGGTCAAGGGGTGATGGCTGAGCTCCCTGAAACTCAGGGATTTGAGGCATTTTATAACGGTCAGATAAGCATTCATGGGCCCGCCTGATTCTCCCTGGTGGGGTTGAGGGGGCGGAGCCCCCAGAGGCTCAGGGTTTTTTGGCATTAAATTACCGTCAGATGAGCATTTTTTGATACCTTATTTGTGACACTGGCAGGACATTAATTGGCGTGGGGTTCAGGGGGCGGAGGCCCCAGATGCTTAGGGGTTTTTGGCATTAAATTACCGTCAGATGAGCATTTTTCGATACCTTATTTGTGACACTGGCAGGACATTAATTTGCGTGGGGTCCAGGGGGCGGAGCCCCCAGAAGCTCAGGGGTTTTTGGCATTAAATTACCGTCAGATGAGCATCTCGGGCCCGCCCTAGGGCCCTAGGTAGGGTCCAGGGGCCAGAGCCCCCGGAAGCTCAGGGGTTTTAGGCATTTACTTACGGTCAGATGAGCATATTTTGATCCCTTATTTATTTGTGACACTGGCAGGTCACTATTTGGCGTGGGGTCCTGGGGGCAGAGCCCCCGGAATCTTAGGGGTTTTAGGCATTTACTAAAGGTCAGATGAGCATATTTGGTACCTTATTTGTGACAATGGAAGGACACTAATTGGCGTGGAGTCCAGGGGGCAGAGCCCGCAGAAGCTCAGGGGTTTTGGGCATTAAATTACCGTCAGATGCGCATCTCGGGGCCGCCCTGTGGCCCTAGTTGGGGTTCAGGGGGCAGAGCCCCCGGAAGCTCAGGGGTTTCAGGCATTTAATTACGGTCAGATGAGCATATTTGGTACCTTATTATTTTGTGACACTGGAAGGACACTAATTGGCGTGGGGTCCAGGGGGCAGAGCCCGCAGAAGCTCAGGGGTTTTGGGCATTAAATTACCGTCAGATGAGCATATTTTGATACCTTAATTGTGACACTGGCAGGACACTAACTGGCGTGGGGCCCAAGGAGCGGAGCCAACAGAGGCTCAGGGGTTTTAGGCATTTACTTACGGTCAGATGAGCATATTTTAATACCTTATTTATTTGTGACACTGGCAGGTCACTAATTGGCGTGGGATCCTGGGGGCAGAGCCCCCGGAAGCTCAGGGTGGTTTTGGCATTAAATTACCGTCAGATGAGCATCTCGGGGCCGCCCTTGGGCTGTAGGTGGGGTCCAGGGGCAGAGCCCCCCGGAAGCTCAGGGGTTTTAGGCATTTACTTACGGTTAGATGAGCATATTTTTATACCTTATTTGTGACACTTGCAGGTCACTAATTTGCGTGGGGTCCAGGGGCGGAGCCATCGGAAGCTCAGGGTTTTAGGCAATAAATTACAGTCAGATGAGCATCCAGGGGCCCGCCTTAGGGCCATTGGTTGGGTCCAGGGGGCAGACCCCCGGAAGCTCAGGGTTTGTGGCATTTAATTACGGTCAGATGAGCATATTTTTATACTTCATTATTTTGTGACACTGGCAGGTCACTATTCTTTCTTTCTTTCACTCTTTCTTTCTATTTCTCTTAAATATAGTACTTTTTCAAAAAAGTGGGAGGGAGGAGCTCGAGGCCCCGAGCCCCGCCGTTCCACGGCCCTGACATTTAGGCCTCTAAATAAGCATATTTCTTGCCTGACTGTAGGAATTTGTCATTTTCCAACAAACGCATACAAAAGTATAATTTACTAAAAAGTGAGGAAAAATCTCGGAAAATTATGTCATTTCAGCAACATTTGTAAATCACCGTTATCGAATTAGAAATTAACCACGTTTGAATTATATTTGAGGGCAACTGCCCCCATTAGTACGCCAGTGGCCCCCCGATCTCCCTACCTTTCTTCTTTCTCTTTTATCTTTCTTTCCTTTTCTCTCCTCTTTCCCTCTCCCTTCCCTTCTCTTTAAGTTTGCTGAGGGGGAGGCAAGGGCCTTTCGGCCCTCCCCCGATCCACACGTTGTTGGCGGGATTAATCGCAACTGATCTCCCCTTCTTTTCACCCTTTTCTTTTCTTCTTCCTCTTTTTTGTTCCCTTTTAGCTCTCTCTTTCCCTTTCCCTTCCTTCTCTCTTTTTTGGGGCGGGGAGGGAGCGGCAAAGGCCTTTTGGCCCGCCCGATCCACAACTTGCAACTGAAAATTGCAACTGATATCCCCCTTCTTTTCTTTTTCCTCTTTTTTTCCTTCCCTTTATCTCCTCTTTTCCTTTTTTCTTTGCCTTTCCTTCCTCCTCTTTCATTTGTTTTGATGGGGGAGGGGGGAGGTAACAACCTGGAATGCAAGGCCCTTTCGGCCCGATCTCCTTCTCCCCCCCCCCCCTCTTCTTTTCTTCTTCCTCTTCTTTCTTTCCCTTTCTCTCCTTTTTCCCTTTTCCTTCTCTCTCTCTCTTTTTTTTTCTTTTTGCCGGGGGCAAGGCCCCCCCCTGGATCCGCGCCTGGTTACCAAAGCAAATACTATTCTCGCAACTACCCGCTGGCGAAAGAGGGATTGGTCGACCACGGCTTCGCTACAAGTACACGGTCAAGCGGAACCTTAAGCGAGGGCAAATCGAAATCAAGACTTGGACAACTTTTGCAGGCCAGCGAGCTGTATGGAGAACAGCTGTAAAGTGAAAGTGAAGGCGGTCATTGTCGCTTCGCGACAGACAGCTACTACTACTAACAGGAACTCAAGCTATCATATGGAAACATTACTTTAAATATTTAATGAGACCAATGGGCTGGAATTTAATATTTTATTATACCGGTGTGTTGGCTCAGTCAGTAGAGCGTCCGCCTCACAACCGGGAGGTCGTGGGTTTGTTTGTTTGCTTTTATTTCTGCGTTCAAAATAATACAATACATAATATAAAATGTGTTTACAAAGATAATATACAAAACAATTCATAAGATGAACAATATAGTCATGATACATAATGAATACAAAATAAGGAAGTGAGCTTAAACTTTTTTTATAGATAAATATACATATATACATACATATACATACATATACATATATATATATATACATATACATAGCACATGCATACATACATATACATACACACATACACCTATACATACTCTCACATATAATATAACATAATATAATACATATAATATAATATATAATCCAATCAATGAACGCAGGAGACCGCCATCGTGAGCGGTAAGGCTTGAAATTGATGGCGGCCTCATAAAAAGATTCGTGACTGAA
Organism: Mesocentrotus franciscanus; assembly: GCA_037976565.1. Taxonomy (NCBI): domain Eukaryota; kingdom Metazoa; phylum Echinodermata; class Echinoidea; order Camarodonta; family Strongylocentrotidae; genus Mesocentrotus; species Mesocentrotus franciscanus. The sequence goes on from CP137671.1 coordinate 3,724,629, forward strand.
ATTGATATTTACTGATCAAGTGGGTGCATTGCAGGTGCAGGTGCTGGTGCTGTATGTAGCAGTTGAGTAAAATGAGGATATTGAATGACGAATGTGAATATTTATGTGAATATATTAATTTGGAGTATGGGATTCATAAGATTGAATGATAGTTTTTTTAGAGTGGCTTTCAAGGAGTATATGGTCGAACAAGATTTAATATTGTCTGAAAGATTATTCCAGATGTCTGGACCATGATGACGAATTGATTTAGAGGCAATTAACAGTCTTGGGTTTGTGAGATGAAAGTTTCCGGATATGCGAGTTGGGTAGGTATGGACAGAGCTATTGAACTTAAACATGTCATCAAAAGACGAAGGGAGCAGATTATTAATATACTTAAACATAATGATAGCTATTTGAATAGTATATAAGTCGGCAATTTTTAGTGCTTTTTGTTTAAAAATAAAGGATCGGTGTGGGCCAAGTAATGCGATCCTGTACAAATGCGAATTGCTCTCTTTGTAGTTTAAAAATAGAAGTCAGCTTTGTAGAACCACAACTAGCCCAAACAACGTTACAGTAGGTTATATATGGGAGTACTAACGAATTATACAATAAAAATAAAGTTTTATGAGGTAAAATAAATCTTAACTTGGAAATTATTCCAATACTTTTTGAGATATTTATTATGATATGGTGCAGATGTTCATTCCAAGATAAAGTTTGATCTATGATAACACCTAAAAATCTAGAGTGAGTTTTCTGCTCTAATGGCATGCCGTCAATCTGTAAGTGAATTGGAGTATCAGTAATATGAGAATGGTGTTTAAAATAGATGAAGTGGGTCTTTTTTGTGTTCAAAGATAGTTTGTTAGCTTTAAACCATTGTGATACTTTGTTTATTTCATGATTTAATATGTTGTTTAAGGAAGTGAGATTTTTATGAGAAAAAAAGATATTTGTGTCGTCAGCGAATAATACAAAAGATAAAATGGAGGATGTATTAATAATGTCATTGACATATAGCAGAAATAACAGTGGGCCTAGAATGGAGCCTTGAGGGACACCACATTGAACTAAAAGTGAATCAGAGTCATAACCATTAAATGTGACATATTGTCTTCGATTTCTTAAATAATCTTTAAACCAAAGGAGTGATTGACCTCGTATACCATAATAATTAAGTTTTGAAAGTAAAATATCGTGATTAAGTGTATCGAAAGCCTTACTGAGGTCACAAAATATACCAATGACATGTTCTTTGTTAGCTATGGCGTTTGTAATTTTATCATAAATTTGGATTAAAGCCAAGTTTGTTGAGTAATTTTTTCTGAAGCCATATTGATTAGAAGTTAGCAAATTGTGTTTGTTGATAAATTCATAGAGTCTATTATATACTATTTTTTCAAAAATTTTGGATATACTTGGGAGTAGAGATATGGGGCGATAATTACTAATTTCATGAGGATTGTCTTTTTTGAAAATTGGATTGATTTTGGCGATTTTGAATAAGTCCAGAAAAACACCTTGTGATAATGATTTATTGAAAATGTGACTAAGAGGGTTAGCAAGTGGGTGAATTATTTCTTTTAAAAGAGAGACACTAATTCTATCATGCCCGTGAGATTTGGAGTTGTTAAGAGAACGTGTAATATTGATAATTTCGGTGGGGTTCGTGGGGCTCAAGAAAAGAGAATGTGGATTAGGTTGGGGGAGATAATCCGTGAAATGCGCATTTCGGCTATTAATCTTGCTTGCAAGTTCGGGTCCGATGTTTGTAAAAATGAATTAAATGAGTTTGCATGAAGGGAAGAGTCAACTTTAGAACCATTTAAAGTCATATCATCAGTAGGTGGGGGATTTGCCTTAGTTCCCATTACCTCTTTGATGATTTTCCAAGTTGCATTAGTATTTGAACTGACATCCTTTATTCTATTAGCATAATACATTTTACGTGATATACGAATTAATTTTGTCAACTTGTTGCGATATAACTTGTATGTTTTTAAATTGGCTTCAGTAGGATTGTGTAAATGTGACTTGTAAAGGCGATTACGTGTCTGTATTGATTTCAATAAACCCTTTGTTATCCAAGGATGTTTGGGGGTTTTTCTATTATTTTTTACTTTACCTATGGGAATATTTTTTTCATAATAATGTTGTAATTTATTATTCAAGAGATTATATGATATGTTCGCGTCAGCTTCATTGTATACATCCTCCCACCCTCAATTAATAAGTCTTGCTTCATTAATTCAATATTACGTTTAGATTCTTTTCGATATGTACGTTGGTTAAATGATTTGGGGCATGGTAGTTTTAATTCACAAGTTAAAAATATTGGTAAGTGGTCTGAAACTTCAGAGCATAGAATTCCTCCTATCATTTTGTTATTCATGTTGTTATGTACGTTGGAAAAAATGTTGTCAATTTGAGTTGATGAATATGGGTTAATTCTGGTGGATTTATTGATGAATGAATGGAAGCCGAATGAGTACATAAGTTTCATAAAATTGTTTGAGTTATTATTGTCGACTGAGGGTAAGAAATTGATATTAAAATCTCCAAGAATAAAAGTATGCTTATTTTCATTACCTATTATATAGAGATATTGCTCAAGTTCCTTATAAAATAAATCAAAATTAGAGCCTGGCGGTCTATAAATTAAACCTATGATGATATTCTTAAATCCTGTGTTTTCAATTTCAATGAATAAAGTCTCTGCATGTAACAGTTTCACATCGGAACGGATCTTAAATTTCAGTTTTTCAGCAATGTAGAAGGCCACGCCTCCGCCTCTTTTTCCTTTGCGATCTGCCCTTATCAACTTATAATTTGGTAAATTAAACAAATCTGGGGAATTTTCATGTAGCCATGTCTCGCTAATACCAATAACAGAGAATTTGAAATTGTTTAACGTGTAAGAGATTTTCAAAATATTCGAAGTTTCTATTCAGACTTCTTAAATTTGCATGTAAAAGGAAATATCATTTGGATTACTATCAAACATGTTATTGAATTCTTGAGGTGTGTAGTATTTGCTATTGTATGAATTTTCTATGTAATTATCAGGAATAAAAGAGAGTGACTCCATCAGAAACGATAAAATGTAAAGTACCAGATATTATGTAAGGGATCAACTGCAAGCGTGCTTGTGGTGTAGGTGCGTTTGCAAGTGACTGAACGTGTGTTCGTGTGAGTCTGTGGTGCTGATGTGCAGTCAATATCAATATAAAGTTCATCTATAAAAATAATAAGACCCATCTTGGTCAGCATAAGAAAATCACTGGAAGCAGTAGAGCAGAGCTCAACCACCTAAGAACATGTATATAATAGTTGAAATCATTTACACATAAAATTAATAATAAATAAGCGGTCACATACAAATGAATAAGGAGCAAACCCAGGAATATGCTTTTTTATCATAAAGTGCAACGAAGCCATACGTTAAATAAGCTCAGGGGTGTAAACAATGTAGGAATATTGTTCATATAAATGTGATAAAGGAGCATGAGTGGATCAGGATCCACTCAGTTTTCAAAGTTGGGGTGATTTACCAATTATAGTTGTTTGTCAATAAGACATTGTCTGTCCGCAATTTCATTGTGTATCTAGGGTGATCAATTATTATTCGCACAAAAGGCTGGTTACATGGGAATACAATTTCATATGTGCTATGGGAATCGATAATGGACCATGGGCCTTGAGTGTATCGGCCTTCAAAATTTAGATAAAATAAAATGAAAAATATGTTTGTTTGTTTGTTTTGTTTTTTGTTTTTTGTTTTTTTATTTTTTATTTTCCTATCTTCTGTATAATAGTTACTGTCATAACCAAAAATAGTATTCCTCTTGTAAACTTAAAGGTTAGCAAGGAGTGTAAGATATTAAAAATTTGAGATTAAAGTAAGTACATAGCTACTGAGTGGTTACATACATTTCACATTGTATTGACCAGATTCAAATGATCGACTTATACACCAGGTGTAGTAAAGTAATTCCACGTTCGTGTTGCCTAACATTTCAGAAAAGTAGAGGTACAATAATAATTAATCTTGCGTAGCCACACCCCCTATGATCAGAAACGTGGATGCATATGTGTTAGTATGTACATGCGTGTAAACAAGACTGATATGAAAAATACAGAAGTCTGTTACAAAACTCTATCAATCAGCATCGAAATACCCGCCCAGTCGGGCGCTTCAGCAGAGTATCAGGATAAAATTATGATAAACAAGAGTGGAGTAGACACGCCCCCTCTGATTAGAGAGTACATGATGTATGCAGTGACGAAAGTTTGACAAGGGGTGAATGGTGAGGTAACTGTGAGGCCACAACAAACATTATTAAGACACCTGTACGTGCCAAGTCGGGCATTAGGAATTACAATTGAAGTAAATCGTATAAAATAGTTGAGATTGTGAACAATACAAAAGGGTAGATTGGGTCAGTCTTCTGCATTAAAGGCCTATAGTGCATGAGTTGCAGAGATAATTAAAAGGGGGAAAAACGCAGAATATAGAATGCGATCCGCATTGTAATAAGCACATTCAATAAATCAGTGTAACTTATTCTGTACGTTGTGGTATCATGGATCTACTACTCTGAATCAACACTTGTTTGCCCTTCGAGTATATCAACTGAGTATCATAACAAAAGGGATTGATCATGCGTGTATAGCCACACCCTCTCTGATCAGGCACTTGGATGCATGCTTGTTTTCATTGTAGGGACTGATTGGCCAAATAATAGAGTTTTTACAAAGCTCAGATCAATCAGCTTTGAAATACCCTGCATGTCGAGTATTTAGTAATGTATCAGTATAAGTGTACGTTAATTTCACATGGAATAGCCACGCCCCCTGATCAGACAGCGCATGCTGTACATGGTGTATGCAGGCACACAAATTGTAATTAGTATATTTAACAAGCCGATGTAATTGGTCATGCGTATTGTGAAATTAACCCATATCTGCCCTAACGAGCATTTTAGTTGAGTGTCATGATAGATGGAGATTAATCATGCATGTATAGCCACACACTTTTTGGACCAGGCACTTGGGTGCATGTGTGTTTTTAATATCAGGGCCGGTTTATTAAAGGTGAAATTCTAGGATAATCCCAAATATTGAGATAATCACATCAATAGAAAGCTTTTAACCCCCAGAATAATACTAAATGGCGTTCAACCGACAAAACAAGTTCAGAATAGTTAATTTATGCGAGTAAACTACACCAAAATCTCGAAGTCGGAAACCCGGAAATGCACGGAATTGCCGGGTCCTCTATTCTTGACGTCACGACCGGGGATCATGGGCTGAGTGAGAGTGAATGCCAATGATATGCCCACGTAAATGCTATCCTGTTAGAGCTTATAATTTTTCTTGTTAACGAGTTTATTTGATAGATTAATTTTCTGTTTTTATTTGAATGAAGAATATAACTAAGCAACGTTTTCCAGTTGCTGATTTCTTTTATATCCTCACATTATCCTTTTTGGTAGAGTTTTAAGACGGGTTTACTGCTTGGAAAATAAGGTTAAATCATATGCAGGTATGAATAGGCGGGTGTACATATACATTATCTTGTCATCAGATAAGGTACAGGAGCAGTTTTGTTAAACGAATAGGCCTAGAACTGTGACTATAGTTATCATGGATGTGTTTGACTGCCTCAAAAAAGGATACAGAACCAGTTAAATATTTGTTTTAAATATATATATCACACTTGAACGAGATCAAGCTTCCTCTATTTTAGCGGACGACGTCTATGAACGATATTCATCCGCAATTTTAGTGATACGGCTCTTGCACGAACGTCACTCGTGAAGCGAGTGGAATCGGCAGGTAAGACCAGGCCGCTGCTCTAGGCGGCTTGTTGAACGTACATCGCCGAAATAGAGCTCCGTGTTGAAATTCTTGCAGCCGTATTTTAAACTGTTACTGTCAATGGATGACGTACGTCATCTTCCTCCATGCGCAGTAACAGTTTAAAATACGGCTGCAAGAATTTCAACATGGAGCTCATTTCGGCGATGAAAATCCGGAAAAAAGACCCTTAAACGCATCATACAGTCAATCTGGTAAGTGGAACCGATGTAGTTTAGCCTAGGCCTAATTTACAATAATAAATGCATCGGGTAAAATGTAGTATTTTGGGCATAAGTTTACTGCTCGGACGCGAGCAGTAGTTTGCAATGCAGTCACTATGGTCGGCTTCTGTCTCTAAAGAGAGGAGCCGACCCTACCCAAATCAGAGGCTATAACGAACGAAAGAGACAGAAATCTTCGGTCAAGAGCGCTAGGTGCTACCGCTACTCCCCGGCCCCGGCTGCAGGAACGTCGACATCTCCTTGCTCTCCGACTTCTCTATTGTCTTCTCCCCCACTTGTACCAGCGTCCTCCCAACTTCCATCATCCTCGTCTGCACTATCGTCCCTTCTTCCTTCATTACTTTCATCATCTTTCTCCATAAACTCTTCAAAATCCATAAAAAGATCGTTCTGGTCAAACACTCCAGCCATTATCAATTGATATAATTATATAATATGTACCGTACGCAAATACGTGAATCGGAAGTGTGTATATGTACATGTATAAAGCGAGCTAGACCGAACGCGAGAAAGACTCGAACGAAGCCAAACGACCGTATCTACTTTACCGAGCACACGAAAACAATCTCACCAAATTCAACACACTCAAACAAAATCACATGGTGAAAATATCGACTAATAGCGCATCGTTGGCTTGTTTATGTCATAATTCTGAAAAAGGGAATTGATATTAGTACTATGAAATATTAGGGAAGGTGAAGAATTCTACACAGAGTTATGAAACTAAACTTTGAAACTAAATAGCAGAAATTCGTATCTCTGCCCATGTTTTTCTATGGAACATCCGGGTACGTGAATATACTCGTCCCGGGCGTGACATCACAAATAGTGGACCAGCTCCGTGACTGACTTTCTAGGCAAAGAGAGGAGGCTATTTTTCGACATTTCAATTGAGGATATCCAGTAGCTAGAAGATTTTTGTGATATGCAATGAAAATGAACACCTTCGAAATAACATAGGCTTGCCGTAGGTACCAAATTATTGGACATTTATTGTCCTAGAATATGAGCTTTAAATAGAAGACTTTGTTACTGAGCCATTGTCAGTTATAGAAAATATCCTTGAAATTCAGGAAGATTGTTTTGGCGCACGAAAGGGCGATCTTGGGAATACAATTTCACCTGCGCTATATATATACAGCTGTTAAAATTTACAATCCCAACAATATGCTTACAGTTCTTTGGTCAAGAAATGCGGCAAATTAGGCTTCATTGAATATCTACACACATTGAAAACCATTAAGCAGTCAAGAATGTGGATTTTATTTTTCATTTTTTTTCCTAAAGATAAAGAATACTGTGTAGGATGCTTTTCACAAAATTAGAAGTTAAAGTTATGTTCAACCAAACATTTCACGGGTGTAAACAATCGGGGATTTGTATGGGTGTATCGGTCTCTAAAAATTAACATAAAGAAGCGAGAATACTAAATTGTTTCTTTCTGTAGCTTTCTTAATTTGTGCAGAGTAATCATCATTACGTATTCCTTAAAAGGTTTGTGATTTATTTAATATAGAAAATTAGGTACAACACTAGCAGATGGTTAAATACATTTCATATTGTATCAATCAGTTTCAAATGGTAGACTCATGCCCACGGTATCGTAAAATCACTTCACGCCTGCGTTGGCGAACATTTCAGGTAAAGTGCGAGTCATGTATGGAGTAGCCACGCCCTTTCTGATCAGACAAGTGGATACACATGTGCGAGTTTGGTACACATGAATGTAGGGCTGATTTGGAGATATCAAACAGCATTGAAATACCCGACTCGTCGGGCGTTTTAGTAGAGTACCCGAATAGGTGTATGTTAGTCATGCATGAAATAGCCACGCCTTCTCTGATCAGACAGCGCATGTACATGGTGTATGTATGCACACAAGTTGTAATTAACATATTTAACAGGCTAATGTAATTGGGGATGCGCATTGAGATTAACCCATACCTGTCTAGTAGGGGTCCATGGATGGAGATTGATCATGCATGTATAGCCACACCCTCTCTGACAAGACATTAGGGCGCGTGCGTGTTTTCAATCATGGAGCTCGTTTTAGCTCCATGCTCGTACCAAACAGTACTGAAGCACAGATAGGTGTATGTATGTTGTTCAATAATGGAATAGCCACGCCCCTCTAATCAGACAGTTCATATGTACATGAGGCGTTCAGGCACGCGCACGCGAGGGGTGAATTGTGGTGTTAATGTGAGGCCATGCATGAACAACCGAATTAACCACAACTATTCATTGTTTGGACGAACAAATTGGATTACATTTCAAGCGAATCGTTTATAATAGTTGAGATGGCTAACAATAAAAAGGTGCTAATCACACCCTCATTGATTTCTCAGTCAAACAAATTGGATTACATTTCAAAACGAATCGTTTAAAATAGTTGAGATGGTGAACATAAAAAAAATGCTAATCACACCCTCATTCATTGCTCAGTCAAACAAATTGGATTACATTTCAAACGAATCGATTAAAATAGTTGAGATTGTGAACAATGAAGGTGCACTGATTACCACAAGAATACTACCAATCTTCAGTTTTTAAGGTTTGAAAAGAGACTAGAGGTAATTGAACGATAAAAATGACAAAATTGTAGATAAAGTGGTTACCAATTCAGTGAATACATTCAGCATTATGCAAATGATTTTTCAAGAAAGATACATGTACCAAACAGGGAGCAACTTGCTTCTCCTTGTATGTAGTCATGGCATTAAACACGTGATATTATTAAGAAACAGGAAGGGGTTAAAAAAAAAAAAAAAAAAAAAAAACCCTCAAGCGTCATGCTCCTCCTTGTGATATATATTTTTTTTTTTCAGATCTAACCGATATGCCAAAAAAAAAAAGCACTAACAATTAACCTCATAATCACCTTGAACGATGCAAGTTCACTTGTTATTGCGGTTGAGTACATTTTTAGTGCAGTGCACAAAAATCCGTTGATTTAGAGACACTTTCCTTTTCTCTTTCTTTTTCTTTTTTAAATTATACTTCCAAGGAGTAGCGGACTTTTAAGTAGTAAGGAAAGTACTTTTTGTAACTTGTGATCATTTTCTCACTGACACCAAATGTACTTGACTTGGTGCTTTGTTATGATTTGATATATCCAAAATATTGATAAATTAGTATCAGGTGTTGCATAACAGAAATAATTCACTGTACACATTACATTAATACTGATTCATTTTTTTAAATTATTTTATTTATTTATTCTTTTTTCCTCTTTTTTCTTTTGCCATTTTTGCCCCAAAATGTGTTTCTTGTAGAAAATATTGATACTTGGTATCTGAAGACTTCAAATACAAGCAAAATTTAGTCAATGCCTCTGGCTTTGGTTGAATAAAAGTAATCAAATTGAAAGAGCAATTTGAGAGTAATTTGAAAGTTAAGCAGATACGTTTATGAAGATTTTTACCATCATATGCATAGAGATCAGGGTGACGTTCACTAAAGCACGTTCAAAATATGGTAGTCATATTTGATATTCAAGACACGGCAAAGAAATTTAGACGGCATTCAGTAATTAACAAATAACGAATTCTGATAAGGGAAAGGCGATAAAGTTTCATTCAGTTGGGAAAACTGTTGAATCGTAAGATCTCGTTGCATTAGGAAGGTGGGGAAGGAGAAAGAGAGAAAGTTTAAGTTATATCGATCACCTGGTATAACGTTGATTTTGCTCATTCTCTGTAGGGATTCCATGTGGTAGTACCTTTCTCCTTCCATTGGAGGACGATTTTAGCACCTTGCAACTTTATTCTCGTAGATTGGTTTTTCTCCTTTCGCAACTTGTAACCTATTTCAGCAAGGTGGCCGCGATGAGCCTTCAGGGTGGGAGGGAGGTCCGTCCTGACCGTTATGCGACGGGGAGGCGGTGGTGCATGTCGCATTTCCGCTGCGTTTCCTAGTTGCTGCGATGTTTCCTTCGGGCGTCTTTGGTTCTCAAAAGAAGAAAGTATGAGATCTCTGTCTGGCATCTTGACGAATTTAGCGATTATCGGAGCGGGTCGGGAACGGGCTGGGGCACCGGCGTCTGGGGTCCTAGGTTGGTTGCGATAGGGTAATCTGTGGGCGTTGATCATTTGGATCTGTTTGGCGGTTTCCTCATCTATTCCAAGATGGATGAAAACTTTACGAAGCGTGCGATAGATATCCTCGTTTGGTTCGCTTTCAATAGTAGATTTGGCTTTCTGTTGTAGATTTCCATCAGAAGCAGTTTTTCTTTTAGATTAGATATCTCCTCTTGAAGGGGCGCGATGCTAGCTGGTATGGAATTTTCTACTTCAGATATTTTGGCAGAGTTAAACTCCACTGTAGATTCCACATCTGTTAGGCGACGATGAAATGATTGTAGCTCGGTATTGATATTATCAAGTTTAGATAATATTTTATCTGAAAAGGCTGCAATGTCTCGTTGTAAAACCGCATTAGAGGGATCCGGGGTGGTAGGCGAACGAAGTTTGTCAGTCGAGGTAGGCGAACGAACTTTGTCAGTCGAGGGGGCCGATGGGGCCGGCTGCTTACTTGTAGTTTGTCGGGTAACGGGCCTCGGGCCATGGGATGCCATAATTTGCGTTGTGTAACGTGTAATCTTAATGGGTGGCAGGAGCTCTGCTCAAACCGTCCGTTCAGCTCGAAGTCATGTCACGTTCGAACCCCGGCCGCGTCATACCAAAAGGCGTTAAAAGATGGGAGTCGCTGCTACCTTGTTTGGCGCTCAACAATAAGGGGATAGAGCAATGTCGATCTGGCGCTGCTCAGTGGCTGCCGGGCTCACGATCAATTGGGCACAAAGAATTTCCATTTTCGGTTTAATAAAATTTGGAGTGGACTATAAAAGATTATTATTATTTTTATTGTGAAAGATCATGTCGTCTATTATTCGTATTGCTTCTCCAATGTTCCTATCCTTAACATATCCCAACTGATCAAAACTAACAATTTTAGGTAAAACTTCATGTATTCTCTTTGAAAGTATCTTAGATAGGATTTTATAATCTACGTTTAGCAACGAAATCGGTCTGTAATTCTTAATAAGCTTCGGATCTTTGCCATCTTTATGTATCAAGATAATAACTGCTTGCCTTTGAGAGCCTGATAATTCCCTTGTTGAAGAGCTTCATTAAAAGATGCAAGAACTAGATCTCCAATTACTGGCCAAAATTTCTGATAAAATTCTGCACTTAAACCATCATTTCCTGGAGATTTGTTAAGTTCCATATCTTTTAGTATTTCTATGCATTCCCTTTCTACGATCTTTTCCTCACATGAATCTCGTGATATATTATTCAATTTTGGCAGGTTATTAGGAAAGAAGTCCAAAGTGTCATCTTATATAGAATTTATTTTGCTATATAGCTGCCCATAAAATGATATCATTCCTTCAATAATTTCTTTTTCGTTAGAAGTGGTATTTCCATTTCCATTTAATTTCTGTATTATACTTTTTTTTCTATTTGATTCCATTAACTTTTTGAAGAATGCTGTATTCTTTTCTCCACATTTATACCATGATGATCTTGACCGTACTTTTAAACCTTCATTGATGTAATCGTGGAGTTAACTTAGTTGTTGTTTCTTAGTTTTCAAATTTTCAGAAATATCTTTGTGATGTACATTGCCAATCGACAATTAATCCTCTTCTAAGTCTTTAATCTCTTTTACCAATTTTCCGATTTGTTTTTTCTTTCCTTTCCTCCGCCCTTTTTCTTGATAGTTTAATTGTAAACTTCCGTATTTCCATTAATTCATGAAATCCCATAGTACTCTCTTATCTTTAATTTAAACAGACAGTTTCTCTTTTAAAGTCTTTATTTCTTCTCTAATCTTCTTAACGTATTCCTTGTCATTTAATAGACTATTATTAAACTTCCAGTAAGATCTTTTATTTTTATTTTTTGTCGATGACCTATTATGGATTACCAGATTAATTGCTGAATGGTCAGGGGCTATAAAGGGAACAATGTCACATTTGGATATTATTTGCTCTAAATTCTCTGATATGATCTAAGCGACTTTGCATAAAAGGATTTCGTTGTTTATACGTGTATTGCTTTTTATCTTTATTTTTACTTCTCCATACATCACGTAATCTATAACTATCCATGAACTCTTCAAATTTTTTACTAAATTTTGTTTGCTTCTTTGATACTTGTCCAAAATAATCTAGATTCGTGTCTCTAATAACATTGAAGTCACCCCAAGTGCTACTGGATTTCCTTCTGTATTATTCCTATTAAGTTGAGTTGCGATCGGAAAGATCGAGTGCGGTCGAGAAGCAGTGGTCGAGAAGTGCTCGGGATGTCATCGAGAAGCAGTCGAGAAGTGAGCGAGTTCGGTCGAGTGACTGTTTAGGGCAGCCATGTATCGATCGTCAAGCGGTTGAGTTGTTGATCGAGTTGATCGGGAACCAATCGTGTAGAAGTTGTGTATAAATCGAGATGATCGGGTAGTGATCGGCGGAAAAAAATCCACCGCGACCAAATTAGACCTCAATACGATCGATTCCCGATCAGCTCGACCTCTACTCGACCAATACACGATCGCTGTACGATCGCTTGCCTTCTCGACCCCTACACGATATTTGTTGACATGCCAAAAATTGTCGTGTAGGAAGCCAGATCGATATGCCGATCAAGGTAGACCGACCCCGATCGCCCTCGCCGACCGAGCCCGACCAGGCCCAAATAGCTTGATCGGGCTTGGTCGAGTTGGTTTGATCGGCAGTGGGAACCCACCATTATGGTGGGTTCCCACTGCCGATCAAACCAACCCGACCAAGCCTAATCAAGCCCGATCACCCATTTTCCCCCGACCAATCCCGACCACATGCCTAAACACAAGCTCTTCCCGATCGCTATTCGACCACTGACGACCCACATTCGACCATTCACGACTCCTGCACGACGTATAGTCCACAACAACTTCGATCTCTTCTCGATCATTTCGATCTACATACAATCCCAACGCGATCCCTACTAGACCAACTAGACGTACACACGATCTCTTCACAATCTCGACCCGAGCAGATCGACCTGTTCGAACAGGGATCCAAGATGACTCGTGAATTGGGTGGTTGCAAAAAATATTATCGTCAGCTGATGGTACAGTACTCATTTTTGATCAGCGTTCAGTTCATCTCAGACACTCAAGAAGGCTAAAAGGCTTATTTCGAAGTCAATGCATTCCGCATTTCTTTAACTTCCCCTTGCAGACCCAGTGTCTTTGCCAAATTACTGTATTGCACATGATACTTAAAACATTAATTTTATTTGCCGTTTCAAACGGACTGTCAAAAGCTGCACGTGTCGCAGTCACATGTTACTACCAATTCTAGAAGCGATTAACTTAATTAGTATCAATATACCGGTACGAAGAAAATGTGATTAGATCAGCACGTAATTGTGTCCTTGTTTTTTAAAAATATTTATTAGGTGTTTTATTTTCTCAATACCAGAGGCGATAAATATAATCGAAATCATAAAAAAATTTACATCATACTCAGAACAATCAAAATACAGCTCAGAATAATCAAAATACAATTCAAAAGTATTATTCTCAACATCAATTGCTTAACAAAACAACTCTTTCATACATTTCCTTATTCATTTAAAACAATAATAGTAATAATATTAATGATAAAATACTAAGTCATTTCATGTTCATTTTGTGCTTCTTTGAAGAAAAAAAAAATATCTGTTGAATTAAACAAAAATAAATAAATGCTTGTACATGAAATATTACAGTCTGTCAAAATATTGTTTAAAAAGTACTACCTCTGAAAAGAGACAAACTCCCCCAAAAAGAGAGATAAAGATAAAAACAACCAAAAACAACCAAAACAACCCCCCCCAAAAAAAAAAACACCTAGTCCAGAACAAACAAACAAACAAACAAATATAAACATAAAGCAAAGAAATACTGCTGGGATAGAAGGTTGGGAAGTTGCTTTTTTTTAAGTTAATTTATATTACACAAAACTTTCCAAGGTCTCCCATTTCTTTAAAGTGAATTGAAAGAGTATCCCTTTCCATTGCAAGTTTTTATTCCTCTTTCCTATTTTCGAGAATTTTATCTTTTACTTAATCTACATTTAGAGGCTTCCCCTTCTCTCTACTATTAAAAATCTTCAATTTAATCAAAATCAGAATGTGGTTTAGTAATTGCTCCGATTTCATATTACTCCCATTTATTCCAATATGAATTTCTTTCCACGACAGTTTTTTTAGATTTGGTAAATTGAGTTTATCAGCACATTTTTCCCAGAACCTTTTTATTATATTACATTAAAACAATACATGTTGATAGGTCTCCTCCAAAATATTGCAATACGAACACAAACCGTTTGTACGAAATTTAAATCTATGCAAATGATGGTTTGTATAAACTATTCTATGCAAAAGTTTAAACTGAAATTCTCTCAGTTTACTGTTTAATGTGCACAACCTTGGTTGAACAAAAATATTTTCCACTTCTTTAGTTGTAATATTATAAAGTTCCATTAAGTTATGAAATGCTGAGCTGATTTCTGCATTCTTCTTGATTTGACTTTTGTACACCATCTCTGCAGTTATTTCTTCAAATTCAAAAACCTTCTTTGCAAATATTAATTCTAAACTAAGGCCACAGTGGATGGACTTTCTTGCAGGCTGAACATTCTGTTTCCATTCGTGAGGAATTATTGAATAGATTTTGTAATTTCTTCCCTACTTAAACCAATGGCAATAAAATATGCATCTTTTTTTAATAACCCTTGTTCGTCGCATATGTGATGAAGTCGATATATTTTTTTTTTAAACAAATTTTCCTCAAATAAAGTTTGACCTTCTAGTTGAATAAAATTATTATTATACAATATTTCATTCCCTTTGTATCTCTCTTCTGTTTTAACATATTCTTTCATATCTATCCATGCTTTCAGAAGATTCTGATAAAAAGAAGGTAACATGAGTTTCACTGTATCTCTCCAATAGTTGCAATAAAATATTAAATTCTCGCCCATTGGTCTCATTAAATATTTAAAGTAATGTTTCCATTTGATAGCTTGAGTTCCTGTTACAAACCTTTTATGCACATTATTCTCTGTGCCTTTACAAACAGTCAGAAATTCATCAGTTTGAGCCCACCCTGCGGATAGTCTAAAAACATGATGCTCTTTTTAATTTTGCCTTTGCTTCTCCACAAAAAATCAAAGCATATTTCTTCAATTTCGCTATACACCCATTCTGGAACCGGCATCAATGATGATAAATATATAATTTAAGAATAGCCATATACTTTCATTAATTGAATTTTCCACATTAATGTTAAATCACGCTGCTTCCACCACGTAAAACGTTTTTTAAATCTTGCTCAATATTTCTTTATAATTCATTTGTTCTTTGATATCTTCGTGTATTGAAAAATAAATTCCTAGTATTTTAACAATGTCTACTTGCTTCCCAAACGGAAATGTAAGAGTGGATAATTGTGGACCTAAGGGCAAAATGAATGTCTTGTCCTTGTTTAACTTTGAGCCTGATATTTTATAAAAACATTTAAAAATATGTTTAATTTCCTTAAATGAATTCGAATCTTTAAGGAAAAGCGTTATATCGTCTGCGTACAGAACTTGCTTTATTTCTGTATTTCCAAAACTGATTCCTTTTATCTGATGATTATTTCTTATCATATGAGCTAAAATTTCAATACACAGAACAAATAAATATGGAGAGAGAGGGTCTCCCTGCCTTACTCCTCTTTCAACCTTGAAATAACGTGTTGATGTATATTCATTTATAACAAAACTTTCTGCTTTAGTATAAAAAATATTAACCCATTTACAAACCTTGGTCCAAAATTAAATGATTGTAAAACCTTATATAAAAATAAATGTGAAACAGAATCAAATGCTTTTTCAAAAATCAATGGCCACCAAAAAAGCGTGTTCTCTGTAAAAAGAAGTATGACAGATCATGTCGTCTATTATTCGTATTGCTTCTCTAATGTTCCTATCCTTAACATATCCCAACTGATCAAAACCAATAATTTCAGGTAAAACTTCTTGTATTCTCTTTGAAAGTATCTTAGATAGGATTTTATAATCTACGTTTAGCAACGAAATCGGTCTGTAATTCTTAATAAGCTCCGGATCTTTGCCATCTTTATGTATCAAGATAATAAGTGCTTGCCTTTGAGAGCCTGATAATTCCCTTGTTGAAGAGCTTCATTAAAAGATGCAAGAACTAGATCTCTAATTACTGGCCAAACTTTCTGATAAAATTCTGCACTTAAACCATCATTTCCTGGAGATTTGTTGAGTTTCATATCTTTTAGTATTTCTATGCATTCCCTTTCTACGATCGTTTCCTCACATGAATCTCGTGATATATTATTCAATTTTGGCAGGTTATTAGGAAAGAAGTCCAAAGTGTCATCTTGTATAGAATTAATTTTGCTATATAGCTGCCCATAAAATGATTTTATTCCTTCAATAATTTCTTTTTCGTTAGAAGTGGTATTTCCATTTCCATTTTATTTCTTTATTATACTTTTTTCTATTTGATTCCATTAACTGTTTGAAGAATGCTGTATTCTTTTCTCCACATTCATACCATGAGGATCTTGACCGTACTTTCAAACCTTCATTGATGTAATCGTGGAGTAAACTAAGTTGTTGTTTCTTAGTTTTCAAATTTTCAAAAATATCTTTGTCATGTCCATTGCCAATCGACAATAAATCCTCTTCTAAGTCTTTAATCTCTTTTTCCAATTTTCCGATTTTTTTTCTTCTTTCCTTTCCTCCGCCCTTTTTCTTGATAGTTTAATTGTAATTTTCCGTATTTCCATTTTCATGAAATCCCATAGTACTCTCTTATCTTTAATTTCAACAGACAGTTTCTCTTTTAAAGTCTTTATTTCTTCTCTCATCTTCTTAACGTATTGTCACTTCATAGACTATTATTAAACTTTGAATAAGATCTTTTATTTTTATTTTTGTCGATGACCTATTATGGATTACCAGATTAACTGCTGAATGGTCAGGGGCTATAGAGGGAACAATGTCACATTTGGATGTTATTTGCTCTAAATTCTCTGATATGATCCAATAATCTAAGCGACTTTGCATAAAAGGATTTCGTTGTTTATACGTGTATTGCTTTTTAACTTTATTTTTACTTCTCCATACATCACGTAATCTATAGCTATCCATGAACTCTTCTAATTTTTTACTAAATTTTGTTTGCTTCTTTGATACTTGTCCAAAATAATCTAGATTCGTGTCTCTAATAACATTGAAGTCACCCCCAAGTGCTACTGGATTTCCTTCTGTATTATTCCTATTGAGTTGAGTTGCGATCGGAAAGATCGAGTGCGGTCGAGAAATGCTCGGGATGTGATCGAGAAGCAGTCGAGAAGTGAGCGAGTTCGGTCGAGTGACTGTTTAGGGCAGACATGTATCGATCGTCAAGCGGTTGAGTTGTTGATCGAGTTGATCGGGAACCAATCGTGTAGAAGTTGTGTATAAATCGAGATGATCGGGTAGTTATCGGCGGAGAAAATCCACCGCGACCAAACTAGACCTCTATACGATCGATTCCCGATCAGCTCGACCTCTACTCGACCAATACACGATCGCTGTACGATCGCTTGCCTTCTCGACCCCTTCACGATATTTTTTGACATGCCAAAAATTGTCGTGTAGGAAGCCAGATCGATACCGATCAAGGTAGACCGACCCCGATCAAGGTAGACCGACCCCGATCTCCCTTGCCGACCGAGCTAGACCAGGCCAAAATAGCTTGATCGGGCTTGGTCGGGTTGGTTTGATCGGCGGTGGGAACCCACCATTAGGTTGATATCTCGGAAGTCTTATCAATCTTATCATGCTTACAGGACTTTCATAAAGTGAAATTCATATTATATACTCACTCTCCTCACTGGATGTTGACATATTTCATTAAGTTGTCACGTGTCTTAAGTACTACTACTTGTAATACAGATCCGAAATCATGCTCCATACTCTAGGCTCAGTTTGTGATTTCTTAATTTGATTTCAATAAGATTTATATGACATATTATATGTTGAGAGCTGGGAGGATGTTTGGTCTATGTAGTGAATGCGTTAACGCCCTTCTGTCTCTCGACACGGTACTCTCACTCACAACTCGATTCTGAATCTATGTAATGTTCTTGATCCTTTTTCCTTTTGTATACATTATTATTATCAATTTCAAAATAAACTGCTCAATTTATGGACACACATACCCTCATTAAATGTGACGTTATATTAAATCATTATGAAATATGTAACCCATGAGCTAGCTCACTTAAGCCCATTTACCTGTATGTTATAATGTGTAATCATTTAATTGTAGCGCATTCTTATTCATTTATTTATTTATCGACAGACTCGACAACTTTATTGACTTTGTGTATAATATTTTTACCATTGTTATCCATATTTCTTAATTTGGAATCCAACCTAAATTTTTGGTTCCAAGAAAGTCTGCGCTATCCTGTTGAAATTTAATCTCAATTCATAACAAAACTTGATGGTCTTTCATTATTCTTTTAATAGTCCTCTGAACTCCATTCAAGTACCCTTAAAAGTGCCCCTTTTTACATAGAAAAAGTGTCCACTTTTACTTTGACAAGTGCCCCTTTCCTTTTAAGAAGTGTACTTCCCCCTTCTAATAAGTGCCCCTTTTCACCTCTGGTAAATGTCCCATCTCTCTCTCTCTCTCTCTCTCTCATTTCAGAGGTAGCATCATTCACTGGGAGAAAAGGAAGATCTATGAAGTGCATGCCTGGCATACAATTCGTTCAGTCCTGTTATGATTTTTATCTCTGTAATATCCAACTGACCGGTTAACTGTGGTGTTATCAATTAATGAACTGCAATACTTGGAATCCAGGCTGCATCCATTACTTATTGCTATGTCGGGCAAATCTCAGGCAAGTTCCATGTTTTTAAGAACCTTAGTTTAAAAAGTATGCATGCAATTTGAATGTTAGTAAAATGCTCTATTGCCCTTGGAAGCTAAATTGCATTAGAAAAATTAGACCTCAGACTTCCTTTGTTTAAGCCCAAAATGAACAAAAATAATGATTTAGCCCAGCGTCCGCTTTGACTTTGAGTAGAATAAAGGTTACGGAGAACATTTCCCAGTCTTTGACGCTACCTTTCTCATCGTCAAATCATCTGCTGAGATCTAGAAGGACATTATAAAGCTTTCCTTACAAACTGTACATTGTATTACAGTGTATTACTAATGCCCCTTCTGGTTCTCGACAATCGGATAGCAGAAATATGAAAGCAAATGTATGTTACATTTAGATTACATTGTGTTATTGTCCAATTATTTGATAACGAGGAAGAAATTAGGTCAGTTTAGGCCGTATTTTGAAGTGACACTTTGAAATGCACATACAAACTTATGGATGAATCATGAGGGGAATTGCCTGCATCTAGAAGTGCCAAAAAAAATCATATTTGTGTAGCAAAGCACTTCTTTAAAAATCCTTGATCACTGTTTTATGTCTTCATTTTTTCTACTTTCAAACGAAACAATATACATCCACTACTTTTATGGCTATAACAATCATATTGCAAGCTCCTCACAGCCTCCAGCAGTTCTTAGCACTTCAGAAAAAGGAAACAATCATAGTTGATTTTCTGAAAGGTCATGAAGGATATAATGTACATCGGTCTGGACTCTACAGTGCCCAAGTCGGTGCAGCACCCTTGTCTGCACATACGCGCAACTGCATGATTCTAGTGAAACTAAACACCAACAAAGATACATTTTTCGTCTCTATTATACTGAACATATTCATGCAAACATAGAAAAGCATACAAATAAATGAAAATAAAACAATTAGAACATAGTGAGAAAAGTCTAATTTTATTCACAACCCAAGACATGCTATCTTTCACATCCAAATTCCACAACTGAATGTCAAATTAATGAGTGCCCAGACGTTTCTATCTTGTAACGTCAAAATGACACAGCCGCCTTTTCTCGAAAAAATTACATTGCCCTTGTTTTGTGACATTTTCTCTAACTTTCTCTAACTTACGCAATAGCATATAAGGAATAATTTGAGATTAAGCATTAAAAAGAATATGAGAGAAAATATAGGATTCCTTATTTACATTACATATAGCCCTTTTAAAAAACAACCATCAACTTACCAATGTTATAAAGTGTCTATAATATGGTTTAGTGAGTGAGAATCATATCTATTAACATGTATGCCTATTGACAAACCAGCATCAACAATGCATCAATCAATGATTAAAAAGTACTCTGAGTAAACTGAATGATATCAAGTAACAGAAACATGTAAAAGCAATTATCTACATACCACCACAAGAAAATATAAATCGACTTTTAAGCGAACAGAATATTCAAGAGATTACAATGAAATGCTAAATTAGCTGTAAATTAGCTGTTATACTAAAGACAATTATTATTAATATACATCTGACATGTCTGAGTAAGCAAAAGTTAACAACTTTATGTATCTACATTACATATAGCCCTTTTAACAAACAACCCCCCACTCACTAATGTTATAAAGTGTCTATACTACGGTTTTGTGAGTCAGAATCATATCTATTAACAAAATTTATTATGTATCAAACATTAAGCCCCTACACAACAAATCAGTTATTTACATACGACCATAACAAATCTGTACCGAGAAACATAAAAGTAAAGACAATAAAAACACAAGTTTGACTGTATAAACATACCATGATCATTCACAGTCTAAAAACAGTTTGATAAAATTTTACCATTAAGGCTCGTTCAGATACGATGCGGCAAAACCAAAGCCGTTTTAGTTATAATGATGTAAAGTGTAATACGCTTCACATTCCTGTATCTTGTAAACGGAGAGCTCAGTAAATACACGCAAGACCTTTTTGTGCATAGTTGCCATTCATTTACAAGAGAGAAAATAATCCGACAGCTTTTTTGTGCCGGTTCACTGCACTATATCTGAACAAGCCTACACAGTACGTGTAACAAAAAAGTGTACCAAACTTTGGTAGCTTCTAATTAAAAAGTTATAACCTATGTGACCTTGAATCATATTTTATGGTATAGGGTTTACAACTAATACCCTGTCTAATGATACCATATTTATAATTGTGCTGCCATGGATGACAGAGCAGCAGGCTTTTCAAAAGGTATTGTCAAAATCATCTTTTACCAAGTTTTGGCGGAAGCAATTAATTGTGTAAAAGGCCATTGCTTGTGTTTGGATTTTGATGACATTTTCTCTAACTTTCTCTAACTTACTCTTTAGCATATAAGTAAATATGAGATTAAGCATTAAAACGAATATGAGAGAAAATATAGGGTTCCTCATCATTTATATACATGTATACCTATTGACAAACCAGCATCAAAAATGCATCAATCAATGATTAAAAAGTACTCTGCGTATTTAAAACTGAAAGATATCAAGTAACAGAAAAATGTAAAAACAATTATCTACATACCACAAGGAAATATGAATCGAATTTTAAGTGAACAGAAAATTCAAGAGATTACAATGAAATGCTAAATTAGCTGTTAACAGGCTGTTATACTAAAGACAATTATTATTCATATACATCTGACATGTCTGAGTAAGCAAAAGTTAACAAAATTATGTATGTACATTACATATAGCCCTTTTAAAAAACAACCACCAACTTACCAATGTTATAAAGTGTCTATAGTATGGTTTTGTGAGTGAGAATCATATCTATTAACGCAATTTATTATGTATCTAACATTACAGGCCCCCACACAACAAATCAATTATTTACATACGACCGTAACAAATCTGTACCGAGAAACATAAAAGTAAAGACAATGAAAACACAAGTTTGACTGTATAAACATACCATGATCATTCACAGTCTAAAAACAGTTGGATAAAATGTTACCTATACGATGCGGCAAAACCACAGCCGTTTTTTGTTTTAATGATGTAAAGTGTAATATGCTTCATATTTCTGTATCTTATACCACAGAGCTCAGTGAATACATGCAGGTCCCATTGTGTGCATAGTTGCTAGTCATTTACACGAGAGAAAAAACTTTTTTGTGGCGGTTCACTGCACCATATCTGAACATGCCAATACAGCACATATACCAAAAGTGTACCCAACGTTGGTAGCTTCTAATTGAAAAGTCACAACCTATGTGACTTTGACTCATATTTCACGGTAAAGGATTTACAACTAATACCCCTGTCTAATGATACCATATTCATCATTGTGCTGCCATGGATGACAGAGCAGCAGGCTTTTCAAAAGGTACTGTCAAAATCCTCTGTTACCAAGTTTTGGCTGAAGCAATGAACTTGAGTAAAAAGCCAAAATGTGTGTATTATCTCATACCAAAAACAATTGCTCACTTATATACATCAACTGTTAGGCAGTTGAAAAGAAAAGGTGTTAGTATCAACTCAAACTCAAGTAAATGCTTATTACAAGCACTATTTATGATGTTCTCTTTGTTAAGATGATTACAATCTTGACTTCATTCACATCCCTTGTTTAAGGTAATCCTTCTCATTGAGTGATACAAAATGGGTTAAGTTTATTTGGGATGTTTTGTATTTTATAAAAGACTACTGTCAAATTATTTGATACTTATCATCATATGTGTACTTTTTTGTATTTGGGTTTAGTAACCTTTTAATTTTCATTTGCTATTATGCTCATTACGAGTGTGAAATGGCGCAGCTGACAAGTGAGCAGAGAGAACTTAGATATCTTAAGACAAGAATTTAGTAGGCTGTTCAAAATATTCAAAGGTTAACCTATCGATCAAAAGAAGGTTCTGATAAAGCCTAGATACAATGCATCATTTCAACAATGAAGCACAGAAGCAGGAGACATGATTTAATGGATTTAAGACCAAAGAACCACATGGCCTAACCCGCATTTGTTCCATGAGCCCAAACTTGGTACAAGGCGACTTTGTCATTTTGACAACACTTTTTAAAGACCCGTGGCAGAAATGTTATGAATAGGGTATCATTGGACAGAAGAAAAATTACTCTTCATCATTAAATAGATTTAATTAGGAGCTACCAAAATTTGGTACACTTTTTTTCATACCTACTGTAAAATGCGAACATGCATGATTGCTGGGAAAAATTATTATTAGGTATGATGTACCCAAATGGGGAACAGATTTATCCAGTAATATTTTATCAAACCTATAAGTTTCCAATTAAGCAATTTTACCCAACTTTTTACCTATTTTACCTATCTGGTTAAGCAAAAGTTAACATTAAGTTTAATGATATGCATAATAAGTATTCTGTATAAAATATGACACAATAAAATAATGATCCGCCACCAAAACAAATCATGCAAATGAAATACACATTAAAGATGACAACGAATAACGGAAAATGCTGTATGAATATAAACATACGATACATCTGAGTAAGTGAAAGTTAACACCCATATTTAGGTTAACAAACATAATGACATAAAATGGATGACAGAAATTTTCGAATCCAAATATTGTAGTTACATTTACATATTGGGAAACAAAATAACAAGACCAGAAGATGTGAATCAAAGGGCTACATATTCTAAACATCCACCATGTACACAAACGATTAGTATTTCAATGGTGCATATTACTACAAGTATTAAAAGTTTGTACCCCTAAAGTGCCCCTTTTTACATAGGAAAGGTGTCCCCTTTTACTTCAGATAAATGCCCCTTTTTATTTCTAATAGGTGCCCATTCCATATTCCTATAAGTGCCTTTTACCAACTCTGACTGTGTCCCCTTCACCTATGATAATTGCCCCTATTCAAATCTGACAGGTGCCCATTTTACTTTAACAAGTGCCTCTTTTCATCTTTGTCGAGTGCCACTTCTCACCTCTGATAATCTTTTCAGTCTTTCATTATAAGATTGTGCTTAAAACCCCATCAGGATTGTTTTTTCCTCTCTATAAGATGTAATTTTTTGCACTGCGACCTCACAAATCTTAAAAATCACACCCAACTGCAAAGTACGATGCTTAAGGAGTATTTCTGACTATATAAAGACAAAAACAAACATTGATGTTATCCCTGATAATGTAATCAAAATGTAGGGGTATACACTGTATGTCTAAAAATTGTATATTTTCGCTTTGAGATTTCCCTTTGTACATGTAGGTAACCCTTGTATCCAGCTTCGGATATGATGTCAGCGAATTTCAATATTTAACGTTTTGTTGAGTCAGTGTTTAACAAAATAAACAGTATCAACACAATTTTCAAAGAAACTGAATGTAAAAAAAAGATTTTTTTTTTTCATATTGCATTTAAAGTAGCTGTGCGAGGGATTAAAACTGTATCTAAACTCAATAATTTGTTATGTCATGGCAAAGGGGAGGCTAAACTTACCCGAAGTATCAACATTTTCCTTTCAGAAATTGTCATGGAATTAATTAATCCGCTATCAAAACGGAACAACTCTCCGTGTACTGCCAAGAAACGTGACGTCACAATTGGGTCAATCGATCGCAGGCTAGGCTTCCCACAGCTGCACAGCCATTGTTTAGACATTGCAAAACATACAAATATTATTCATCATGATGTCCGATCTTGAGGAGGAATTCCTACTTGATTTACACATCGAAATGCATTAGTCATTCTTACATTATACACATGGCATAATAGGCAATTTTAAAGTTTAATTACCTGAATTTGAGAGATTGTTAGTCCACTTCCACTATGCAACCTTGCACGTGTTAACTCTGTGTACATGTATGTGTGCTTCTCGCTAGCGTCCCGAGCTAGAGCTCCGGCTCCCTGACCCAATTGTGACGTCATGCCAAGATTTGAAGTTCTGAGAAGGGTCTTGGAAAATGCTTATTGAAGCGTTTAATTGATATTTACATAACTTTAAACTTAAAGCAAATGATTCGTGTTCTCAATAATAAGCTTTCCTTACATGTATAATATGCCCATTTTGTGAAATTTCTTCGCACAGCTACTTTAACCGTTTAAAGCGGAGTGATTATTTACTAGATATATACCTTCTTTCAGAGTTTTACAAATGAGTGGGCCTATACCAAAATTGCATATTGAAAGGAAATGTGAGTTAATGTATGCAGGGTAAGGCATTACTCACATTCTCCACAGATATGTTCATCGATATCAGATTTGCTCAACACAGACTCGTTATACGGATTCTCTGTTCCTGTCATCGTCGTTTGTTTCAAATTCATCGGACCTGCATCTGTTGAAAAGTGCGAATCGTTGAAACAGCAACCCATGCGTTCCTGCAAGCGTGCACGGCTTTGCGGTTGTCGGAGAACGTAGAAAACAAAGATGAAGAATCCTTGGAGAGAGTTGAGTAGGATAAAGATGACGTGGACTGCGAGGTTGAGTTGTTCGATCACGGTGAAGTATCCAACGACCCAGGTCAAACCAAGTAGGAGGAGGACGCCGATCCCGTTTTGAGACGGCGCATGATCTCGAGGCGGGCTTCTGGTTTTAACTCGCTAGCTTTCCCGCCATCCGATTTGATGCGCACGAGACGACGCATAACGAGAGCGAAGACGATCACGTTATGAGTGAGAATGATTACCATAGGAATGAGCAGACCGCCCACGAGTGGCCATTTCTGAAGAAAACAGCTGTACAATTGAAAAGGGAAATAATCATCCTAATATACAGATAGACAAAATGCTAATCTAAATTCTGGTAATGTGCATGCATGAAAAGGCATGCAGAAATCAAACAATAGCATTGAATGAAGACATACAAAAGATGTTCAACGTGCACTCATCAGAATAAACCGCAAGGATGCGCAGTAACCGAAATCAGACATTATTCTTCCAATTTACCCTGATGAGTGCAGGACCAACAAATTACTATATGCCCTTATTCCCTGCTATATTTCGATTTTGTATTACCAATCACATCTTCGGATTGAGTAAATTCTGATCATGTCTAATGGATGGTTGTATATACATGTACTAACAAAATCTTTATATCTTTATACTAACAAAATCATCAACAGTCTTGGGTTGGACGATTCATACATTCATACTAATTTAAATAGTTATAGTTTTCAGTAAAGTTTGGTTTTTGAGCTAAATTTGCTTCAACTCAATAAATGACTGCATATCAGGAGATAAAACGCGATGGTCTTAAAAAGAAATTTGACAACTGCACATTCTCCAACACTCCGGTGACTTTTAACATGTTCAACAAAGATAATTTGATCAAACTTTATTATGAATGTTTGTTGGATAGCATGATCATAATGTAGAGAGTACTTACTAGTCGGAGTTGGAATAATTCTGTCTCGAGATAGCACCAGTAAGGAGCACTATCACAGCAGGTAATCCTGTCAAACAAATACATTGATATCACATGTTTAATTAATACTCTCTAAAAAAGTAAGAAGAAGAAAAAAAAAGAGAAGAACAAGAAAATTAGGAACAAAAACGAAGGGAAAGAAGGAGAAATTATGTTCCAGCAGGAGTTCCAGTAAGCGACGAAATGCAAACAGACCAAATATGTATAGGTCTACTATGATCAAAGTTTAGCAAGGTGTGACTGATTGATTGATTGATTTCCTTTTCAATATGACCATGATAAGCAAGTACAAAGTGCATATAAATTCAATTTTTGAAAGAAAAAAAATTAGTAGAATTGTATGATAGACAAAATAGAAATAATGAAGAACTGAAGATGATTACAGAACATTGTTGACCGGAATGTACACATTAAAACTGAGGGGCATGCTAAAGAAGCAATGCTTGTATGGTACAGTGTACAATTGGTCCTAAAACTTAGTTGCATGACAATAGGCATCAAGAGTTTTGTTCAAACAAGTTATAACAGCAGTTTACCCCATGCAATGATGGAGGCTTTCATCATGAAGAGTGGGTTATAGGAGTCCATGACACGGGCAACCATTAGGAACATGTTTATCCCTTCAACGCCCATCCATGACATCGATGAAAGCGTGGTGAAGTGGAGGACGGCGGCGATGACTCCACACAGACCTGGACCGACCTCGGGTTCTCCAGGATGTTGGTCGAGTGCTGTCATGATGATGAAGAAGACGTACAGGAAGAGGAGCGTGATGCAGAGACACATTAAGATCCGGATGTGCTGCAAGCAACAAAGTTTCCTGGGGCAAAGAGAAACATAGTCAATGTACTTAGTATGAAGGAATTTAAATGTTTTCAGAGCGGAGTAGGTGGGTTGATAATGGCCCGGTCACACCAAACGTATAGCAGTAACGTATGCCGACGTATGTGAATTTTCACCAACACGCTAGTGCACGTTGACATAAGTTAATGGTAGGTTACTAGGTTTGGTATAAGTTGCATACGTTAAAAGCACGCTGGTATAAGCTGGCATACGTTGTTGTACGCAGAGGCGAAATAAATTGTTATGCATGCTCAAAAATTTTGGGCGTATGCCGACGTCCTCTTCATAGGTTAGGCATAGGTAAGGCATACGTTACACATACGCTAGACACACGTTAAATACGTTAGAGGTAGGTAACTCATACGTCGACATACGTTGGCATGAAGGTATACCGTACAGCTAACTTATTGATAACCTATGAGTAACTTACTTCTAACCTATATCTATCCTATATCTGACGTATCTGCAACGCATATTGACGTATTCAGACGTATTCGACGTATGTCTGACGACGGAGTAACTTATTGAACGTGTTTCTACCGTACAACTGGCGTAGTATAGGCGTTTTTCAAATTGTAAGCATGTAAAGTAATTTATTGAAGTTATTTAGGAGTTCTTTCTTTCATAATTAATCTTAATTTTCAAATATGAAAACAGGAAATTTACACGTGATCTTCGGCAACACGCCGCTGCGCATAGGTTTCTTTAATGTTGGGCATAGGTCGAGAACGCTGGACATGCGCTGGCCATACGCTGTGATTCGCTGTCATACGCTGTCATAAGTTAGTGATAGGTTACTAATAGGTTAGACATACGATATGTATACGTTCAATACGTTATGCATACGCCCAAATTATTCATGCTGCAGAATTTTCTATGTTTTTTGGGGGCGTATGCCGACGTTTTGACATTATTTCATGATTTTTCATACGCTAGCTATACGTTTCTCTAAAACGTCATGGTATGACCAGGCCATTATGCTGACCTACCAAGTGCATTGCAATTGCTGGTAAAAGTTGACAACAGAAGCACTACTTTTTGTAGAAACTACTCGTATAATAAGCATCTGTACTCTTTTAAAAGCTAGTTTAAACATTTATATATAACTATAAAAACGTTTTAATAATTATTAAGAGGGTATACCAAATAAAGATTACACAAGACCTAGCTAGGGCTAAGAATCTATAACAAATTACAAAGCATAATTCACCTTGTGTATTCAATACAAGAAAAAAATGGTATAGTTAAAGTGGATGTTAAGAGAGTAAGATTACATCCATGATAAACCCAAATGAGGTTAAACGCTAGACTGGCTAAACTAGGGAGACTATTGTAGTCTCCCTAAAGGTTGAGAGCTTTTGTTGATAGGAGAGGGGTAGAAACCTGGAAGTTTAAAGGCAATCCAACCTACATGGATAAGTTCATTAGTATGAAAGTAGAAAAATTTGGAAAATAGAATAGCGAAGTTTGAAATATATCGGACCAATAAAAAGAGAGTTATGAATGTTTGAAATATGAGATCTCTAGATCCATCTATGTGAATCTCATATTGACAATTCATTCAGTGGATTGTGACGTAGTCAGGGACGTTTGTTGTAAACAAAAATATAATTATTTCTGCATTCTCTCATGGAGCACTACTCAAGATACAAGATGGATAGCATATTATAAAAAGTTATTTAAAATGAAAGGCCCTCTTGATTCATACATTTTTTAAAGAAAATGATATCTTGGTCATTTGTGAGTAGAAACAAATGGGAAACTTGTCCGGCACTCCATCACAGTGACATTACCGATTAAGTCAATTTGAAGAGCTTATATAGTGATTGCAACCTTTTAAAAATTCGTTGCTTGGGGGTCCAATTTCGTTCAAATTTTTCACCAGTCTGCTTCTGATTTTTTCTCCCTTCTTTTAGAGTAAACGTCTGTTGATGTTGGATTTCCTTAAAGTCTTACCTATCAGTGATGTAGACAGCCAGGGTGACTAGGAGGCCTACAATGGAGAGAGAACATCCTATGTAGCTGAGAATCCTAAAAACTTGTTCAACTCTCTCTGATCGTTTGGGGATGCCACTCACGTCCTGATGAGAAACAGAAGGCGACAAAATATGGAAATAGAATAAGCCAGTTTGGAGATAGATGTATATAGTTGTTTTAAAATGTCTTAATGATTTATCTGCAGACTTTGACAAAACTGTGTTTCAAGAAGTATCAACGGTATATAATATTAACACCCGACAATGTGCCATCCACGATCTTATCATTAGTAAATGTCATACAGAATACTATAAGAATGCATATTATGCTATGGTTAGGCAACTCTCTGGAATAATTTACCTTTAAATATTGCTATACCCCATTCAACGTCACACATATCCATGTTTTTCTTCATATTTGAAATTATGTGAGCTATCCCTGACCAATTCCTGCAAGGGAATTCTTTTGTGTAGGATATAATAGGAAATATAACAGTGGAATCAATTATCCAAAATAATTCAATCGCTATTTGGGAGTAGTTTCCACTGCAATTTGAAGTAGGTTAAAGTTCATAGTGACCCCTAATATGACTCCTTAAAGTAGATATTTATTGATTTTAAAAACTAACTTTATTTTCATTATTGCAAAGGTGAAACATTGATTGGACAAGGTTATCAAAATTTAATGCTTGGCAACATTTGAAGTAATGATTATTATCAATTACTATTATTATTAAATACAGCCCCGGCATAAGAGATAAGATAAGATAATTTATTGGTTTCCACAATATCTCATTTTACAAAGAGTGTAACAACATATTGAAAAATGATTATAATATACATGTAAATAATATACGGGTACACACTATTCAGAAAATTGTCCTTTAGTTGAACTGAAGAGATATAGTGGCGGAGACTCTGGAAAAGCAGAGCTTTTTGTAGATAGGCTCCTTAAAGGAGGGTGGAGAAGAAAAACATTGCATTCAATGAAATTCAACAAATTTAGAATATTATGCCAGTTTAACACTTCATAAACAAGATTCAATTCAATTAATGTCTTGAAAACACCACTGACACTAAAAAAACAATAATTTAAACAAGCCTCCACGAGTAACTCGAAGCGAGAATGTGAAGGCGATCGTTTTCGGTCTAGGGCTGTGACGTAGGGAAGACACGATCCCATCATAATATTATGCAGTGCGCTCGCTGTGTTAGATATTGTGCTTTTTCTGTGGATTTCAGCGTACATGTTTTATCCCCGGGGGAGAGGGGGTACTCAGATTTGGTATGGACGGGGGTGTGCCGCTCAAGCCTTGAAACCCCTACCCATTTTTCTCGAAATATAGGTCCACTTTTTACAATTTTCGGGTGTTCGCCATGCAAAACCCGAAAATTTGGAACGTCAGTATGTCACCGGCACGCCATTGGATTGCCTTTGCTGGGGCTGGGGTATGATAGGGAGCCTTATGTCTGCAGACCTAAAATTTGACGTGGAATTGAACAAAAAATTCTCTCCAATTCCTCTAATGCTTAATCTTATATTATTCCTAACATTTTACAGAGTAAGTCGGGCAAGGATTTTCTTTTAAATTCGAAAAAGAACAACGTCATTTTCAGAAAAAAAGACGGACGTGTCATTTTGACACTGCAAAAACAAAAACAAAAGTCTGTGCACTCTTTTAACACGCAGTTCGGGATTTTTGACGTGAAAGACAACTTTTCGAGGCTTGTGAATAGAATTGCTCTAATAAGGACGCAAGATTTGTATTCGTCTCATGTTTTGTTCTACCAGAAAATAGATCAAAGGCAAAACATCCGTACATTGACATAGTACATGCACTATAATTAGCGACAGGTCTTTCCTCTTACTTCACACAAGTCTCGGATGTAAATACAGAGTTGCACAGCGGACAAAATGTAGAGTTGCAAAATTGGTCACTTCAAACGAAGATTTCTTGGCTGGATGACAATGTTTGGCTTTCATACTTACTTTATTTCATTTATAAGACTCTCTTCTTTATATACATGCAAAATTTATGCAAATCTGACAATATTTCCAACATTTTCCATCCTCCTTTAAACTACAAATTACATAATTAACTAAAGTTAGGTTTATAAAATAGAGATACATGCTAAAACAGGGAAAGGGAGATTACAGGGATACATAGCATAGCACCTGAAGAGCTCTCCGAACGCTGCTGAGATGTGTGACATCACAGGTTGGACATGATTTGCACAAGCAGACGATGTCCCATCACATCTCACACATTTCCAGTGCCTGTTTTGTCATCTTCTCTTCAGTTCTTTCTCTTACTTCACTACCGTCAGGCTAAATGTTTAATCTCTTGCCTCGATCACTCTAAACCCCGCGCATGGTATTATTTTGATGAAAAATGCAGTGATAAAAAAATTAAGAAATCTGTCGCTTGTAAACAAAATAAGATGCCATTGTATTTTCAGCTGCATACACCGCGGTATGTTCGGCGTTTCAAGAGGAAACACGTGTCGTCCATGCTATCATTCCGGGTTTTTTCAATTTGAAAGTCTGGTTTCTTTGGTTATTAATTAACCCCTATCCTGTGTATTTTCAAACAAAAGATTTTAGTTATCACAATCGGTTTCATATCCCCTTTTGAATGGTGTGAAATCCCATCACATTTATATACACTAAACTCGTTATAGTTTGAGAAATAATAGCATTGCAATTTATGTTCATTCTTTATGGGTTGTCGTCTGCTTGGGCAGTATTGGTGCATTATGTGACGTCATTAAAACATCGTTATTTTTTTCTGGCGAATCTCTCGTATATCCCAGATGCTATGGAGGTGGTTTTATTTGTATTTTTATAAATCACCCGATATGTAGTTGACCTAAAACTTGTACCATGGCCACCTGTTAGCTTACCAATATCTAGTGATACATTATTTGACATATTTGAGGTTTTCTTTGAATGTCCCCTTTAAAAATAAGGATTTTTACTCTCCTGCATTAATTAGGAGAGTATGCACGCACAGGGAAGTTGTTTTGTAATAATCTGTATAGGTGTCGTGGTCTAGTGGATACGTCACTGGACTGTGGATCACATGGTTTTCTGTTCGAGTCCTGCCGAGGCAATTATGTCCTTTGGCAAAACATATACCTACATTATTTTGCCACTCTTCACCCAGGTGTTAAATGGATACCCGGTCATTATTATTATCATTATTATCATCATTATTATTATCATCATCTCTATAATCATCATCATTATCATTATCGTTGTTATTAATATTGTTATTATCTTTATTATTATTATCATCATTATTAGTACAGTCAAACCTGTCTATAGCGACCGCCCAAGGGAAACACAAAAAGTGGTCTTTGTAGACAGGTTCCTTTAGTACATGTTTCAAAGAGAAACCATTTTCAAGGGAAACAACAAATGTGGTCTTTGTAGACAGGTGGTCACTAAAGCAGGTTTGACTGTATTATTATTATTATTATCAGCATTATTATTATTATTATCATCATTATTATCATTATTTTTATCATTCCTATTTTTATCATTATTATTATTTCATGTTCTTACCATAAGGACTGCAAAGTTAGTAAGATGATTGCACTGGCATTCTGTATGTGTCTCGGAAGTGTTTGTCATCTCACAGCCATCACTTGACCAAGCATTAGTGGAATATTCCCAATACACACACTGTGGATTCGTCGCATTTTGCTGGAAGTATATAAAATTGTTTTGAGAGAAAAAGACGGGTAAATTTCCTTTGACTATACAAATAAGGACAGGTTTTAAGTGAGATCACTTTTCATTTCTGTATTTAATGCTTTATAGAACATTCTTTCATGTCCTTGATGACTATGATTCAGGATTATTTACTTCAACAGCAAAGAAATGTTACATTTTGTAAAATTTATTATACTTTATTAATTTTGCATGGAATATGATTAAAAAAATCAATTAATCAAAACATTTTTTCATGGTGATGTCCCCAATTTGCGGATTTTAGAATTATCACTGCCAAAGTCACGGAGGTGCACTTTTTGCCCTCTTGAAAATAATACTTTCACTCATGTATCATGAAATGTATTGTGCATAAATAAATAATGACTAAATAACCTTGATGAATACATATCCAATATTTGTCTCGGTGGGTTTTACAATCTTATACAAATGACTTGAAATCTGCCCATTGTGCAGGCAGTATCTACAAACTAGCTTAAGAAGAGATTTTGTATCTTACCTGTTTGTGTGCCAGTGTTATGGTGACCGGAGCATTCAGAGGTTTAGTTTCATTCGTACCAAGGCTCGCTCCGATGATATTGGTATTGACCGTGATATTACGACGCCCATCATTGCTTCCTCCACTATGTACCACTTGATTGTCTTGGCCACTATTCATAACAAACAATGCATCATCACGGAACACAGTAAATGCTATATTCCCCATGGTGCCTTCATCAATGGTCTCTGGTCCAATGACAATGGCTGCTTGTACAACACCACCAAGGTTACCGCTGTCGAGATCGTTAGTGGAAAGCTTGATGTCACTTTCATCAAAGGATTGGCTGTTATCGCCGATGATGGAGAAGACTATCCCATCGCGGACACCATCAGATTCAGAGTTGATGACCTAAAGGAATGCATTGTAAGATTAAAGGCTTGGTCAGATATGGCGCAATAAACCACTGCAAAAAAACCCCAGTGAAAATGAACGGGACTGCGCGCAAAAAAGGACTTACGCATGTTCAATGAGATCTGTGTTATATGATACAGAAATGTGAAGCGTATTTATAGGCTTTATGTCATCGAAAAAATCCGCCAGAGTTTTATGCAACGGCATAACTGAACAAGTTTTAGTTAACCAAGTGTGAATATGTCTTCAATAAAATGTTGTGGGTAAAATTATGATAATAATAAATAATTTGGTTTCATTTACCCAGGGTAGCCACATCCGTATCAATACTGCTCTTCCTGCAGGTCCTGTAATTTGTATTACAGGAACCTTGTCAGGTACCGATTTACACTCGTATGGAGCGTGGCAAGTTTAATGTCTCGCCAAAGGACGTTAGTGCCAGGCTGGGTGTCGAACCCTCAACCCTTGGACTAAGAGTAGTGGACAAATCACTACACCACGACAACTCCATAGGGTAGGAGAGCTGTCAGAGCATACCTATAGAGGTGACTTAGTTGAGTGGTTTAACTCTTATCCTGCCATAATGAATACAGCCTAATGCCACAGGGCTAATCCCCATTGTGCCAAGCCTCAAATCCCCCTGTGAGCATGAACAATAACTGCTATTACGAACGCGAGCAATCATGCATAAAGCACCAAAGCGATGGGTCGCTCGCGTGAATTAAGCACCCAATCGATAGCGCGCTTGCGTGTACAAAGCACTATAACGGTAGCGTGCATGCGGCCTTATGGCAGGATATGAGTAAAGAACTTGACTGGAAATGCAAAGGCGTGGGTTTGATCCCTGCCAAAGGCACCACTAAGGTCCTTTGGCAAGACATTAATATACATTTGCCACTCCAT
The DNA here is from genome assembly GCA_037976565.1 of Mesocentrotus franciscanus. Classification (NCBI taxonomy): domain Eukaryota; kingdom Metazoa; phylum Echinodermata; class Echinoidea; order Camarodonta; family Strongylocentrotidae; genus Mesocentrotus; species Mesocentrotus franciscanus. The sequence goes on from CP137671.1 coordinate 3,759,408, forward strand.
ACCCAGGAGAGAAAATAGGACCTGGTAGAATGAAGAGAGCCTCTGTGATAGAATGTTCCACATTCCATCATGGTGACTGTATGGTAGGAATACTCCCCAGGAAGTGGAAATGGTGCACACTGTGTGGGTGCATGAATCCGATGACCGGGTAATAATGATATTTGTAGCATTGCACTGTCCCGAAATTGACACCAGATGGACACACGATAAAGGAAATGTTCAAATTCAGCTCTGATCGTAAAAACATCGGGCCATTCGTGAAGGCATCTTAAGCCATCGTATGACCGCTGGTGGAATTTCTCAGGCTCCGGCAGCAACGTTGTGAGCGGTGGGAAATCTTTGGCATGCCAACAAATTGCTGAAATACCCTGCGAAAGTTAATTTTCGTGTTGAATTCATGTGTCCATTTTGCCCTTCGTAAGGCCATCACGAGGGCATCGTGTCAAATCGAGCCATCTTTGTCTTTAAAGGTGTCGTGGTTGAGTGAATATGTCACCGGACTGTGGATCACTAGGTCCACGGTTTGAGTCCCGCCACGGCACTAATGTCCTTTGACAATGATCTACATTTGCCATACTCGACCCAGGTGAGGTAAATGGGTACCTGGCAGGAATTAATCCCTTGAAATGCTAGAGCGCCGTAATGGCAGCTAGGCTGAAAGCCGGGGTTATAATTTCCAAATTTGGAAGCACACAGAGACTTTTAAATGATATGCGCTGTACAAGAACCGAATATTATTATTATTATTACTACTTCGTGTGATCATCGGTGCCATCGGGCATTAGAGACAAAAAGACAATACGAAGGAAACAAAAATCTGCCCGATTTTCTTAGGAAGGCAACATGACTACCTAAAGCCCTCGCAATGCCATTATGTAGGTTTCGTATTATAGTACGATGACATCGAGATGGGACCATGGTGTCAGCGAAGACAGTCGAATTTGAGTAGCTCAAGCGTTTCCCATGTGTCATGGTAACGTGGACATATAAAAGGCCAGTCTCAGAGCATCAATAATCTCTGATCAGCAATTGAATTTCCCACGGTCGGCCGAAGATTTTATACCTTCGGGGCCCCGTGACGCCTTTGTGACCTTGTTCGAACGCATCATACTCTCAATATGACGTCGTGTAGCCATCGTGTGGCCTTCGTGTGGCCTGCGTGTAAACTACGTAATGAAAATTTATATCTTCGAGTGTGGTTCGGTGCCATCGTGTGACCTTCTGTAGGCATCGTACTTGCTTCGGGTGTTGATTGGCGGTTGACCAAGTTTGGGACCATCTTCGCGCAAAATTTAAAAATTCCATATTCGTATGGCAATCTGGTCTCAATTTCAGGACAGTGTGATGCCTGCATAAAGCAGTTAGAGACGGTATTCCATACTAAGCACTTCATAGATTACCGAAGTGCTAACGTCTTATCCGCTCGTCGTCCAGGTTACTGGTTCTAAACAACAGAGCCTGCGCATGAGGGCCGCTGCAAAATCGTTCACGTAACGGCAAATTCAGTGTTTGGGGCTGGTGTGATCAACACACCATTGCTTAGCACAAAATTGTTCGGAAGAAGCAACCTTGACAACTGAGCCAGTATGAAGTCCCACTTCGGTAGTGTATTTAAATGCAGATTTATGATTTATTTTTTGTTTATCATCATACCTGTACCAAGAGGTTCGATGCCACATGAAGGAAGGTCTGGCTGGAAGGCACATTGACGGCTAGAAGGATGTTCTCTAAGGCCATAGTGGCTCTGCTGACAGCACCATTCATCATCTCAGCCTCCATGATCACACCTTTGTCTAACGTGGCCAGTATGCTTAAGATGTCAACAACTAAGGCAACATTCTAGTATAAAACAACAAAAAAAATTACAAAGATGATGACGATGGTGATAATAGGCCCTGATAATGAAAATAATAATACATGTAATAACTAGAAATATAGCAATCTGTATTACCACGCAATGCGAATGTATCCCCCAGCACTGGCAGCGAATTTTGTGTTATCCTTATGTTCGAAGGAGGGACAAAGATCCCCTCTCCCCTCCCTGAAACAAAAGGGTGACGTAGAGGTCGCCACTAGTGGCTCGGACTATTGTCAAGACTAGGAGAAGTATCACCAAAGCAATATATGTGTAGATAAGAGTATAATGCATGTCTATAGAAAATTTGAAAGAAATCTGTCAAGAAATGTGGCAGTTAGAGCCCACAAAAGACAGCCACCAAAATATGACCTTTGACCCTATAACAGACGAAATCAGGTGGCAGCATCACCCAAAACTATATGTGCGTAGATTTTACCAACGTACACTTCCATACACAATTTGAAAGAAATCTGCCAAGAAATGTTGCAGTAAGGCAGCATACTAGAGTGCACACAAGACATCTATCAAAATATGACCTTTGACCCTATAAAAGACGGAACACTGGAGGCAGCATCACCAAAGTCAATAGGCTTGTAGATTATACCAAGATACACCTTCGTTGAAAATTTGAACAACATCCCTTGAGAAATGTGGCCTATAGAGCGCAGACAAACCATCCACAAAAATATGGGCTTTTACCCTATAAAAGACGGAACACTGGGGGCAGCGTCACCAAAAATTAGAAGTGTGTAGATTATACAATGATACACCTTCATACAAATTTGAAAGAAATCCGTCAAGGAATGTGGGAGTTAGAGCACACACAATAATATGGCGCGGTGGCGGCGTTACGCTGCTGAATCCAAAGTATCCTCAGGCATACTGCCAGGGGATACAATAATGATGATAACAATAATGATGATAACAATAATAATTATAACAATAATAATAATAATATTATTTTTTTTAAATAAAGAGAGGTTGTATTCTAGGGAATAAGTCACTGGACTGTCGATCACAAGGTATGTGGTTCGAATCCCAGCCTGGCACTAACGTCCTGTGGCAAGACGTTAATCTACATTTGCCACTCTCCACCCAGATGTTAAATGGGTACCTGGGAGGGTGCCAACGTTAATGTAGTTTGCCGAGTGTTGTAAGGTTCTGCAAACTGGCCCCGGTCTGGAATGATCCCCAGGGAGTGGAGAATGTGCATACATTGTTGCAGGCAAGCATTTATCTGATGACCAGGTTAATAATATATCTGTAAAGCGCTTAGAGACATCGTCGATGTATTAAGCGCTTTACTGTATATAAATATATTATCATTATCATTATTACAACAATACTGAGAGAGATAGAAAAAATGAAATTCAGTTATTTTTTTCAACTGGGTGACCTGTCATCGAATCAATGAATGCTTATTGTTCAATCAAAAATCAATTAAATCACCTCTAGCGTTGGTTGAGAAATTGACCCTGTCTGGTGAAGGATGTCAAATGCAGCATTGACCACAGCAGAAGTAATATTCGTGTCCTGGGAGATCACAGTCAACAATGACAGGACGTCCTGTGTGTTGCTTTCAGCAGTCATCGGATTCTATACACACACAAAAAAAAAGGTTTTAAACGACCGGTTATCAACTTTTATTCTTGTGTAATTAAGATATTTTCTTTAAACAAGTGTAATTTTATATGACTTTAAAAATTCAGCCTATATTTTTGGTGAAGGAAATTTAAATATGAACTAGCACTATTTAACACAGCAAATGGTACACAAACTAACTCATACAGAGGACTCGCATATTTATTTGAAAAGTTTTGATAATTAAAGGTTTGCGATACTGATACAAAAAAGTAAATGATTATATTTAGATCTCATTTTTTAATAATAATATTAGTATCAATAATAATAATGATAAAAATAATAATATACAAATATACACTGTCTTGAGAGGTTCTGGTTGAAACTATGGGCAAGCGGTGACTCCAATAGTACCAATTGCTTCAGGGATTTGCTGAGGGCACAGCCCGAAGCAATTGGTACTATTGAAGTCACAGAGGCCAATAGTTTTACTTATATACCTCTCTTTAGTATGTTGAATAAATCTAGCCATCTGATTGGTCGAAATTGGAATCGTGATTTTAGCCATGCCCGTAAAGAAATGAAACTTTTCCAATGCCCATGTAACGGTCACTAGTTCAGACCGTTCATGAGAAAGATGCCTGTTGCCCCGGGTAATGGTCAATAGTTCATGAGAAAGATGCCCGTTTGCTGAGATCCCCATTGGATTACGTGTAAAAAGTTTCTTTGTGCAAGCGCGCTTACAATACAGTGTGCGTGCGATTTGGTCGCTTTGTGTGTGCGATTCCTGAATGATCGTAACATTCAGGCAACTTTCTAGCTAAGATTAACAGACAGTGTCTCTGATTTTCTGTGATGTTTTAACCAATCTTTACTCAAGAAAAGGATAAGGCAAGAATTCTTTGTATATTTCATGTGAATTCGGTATATAAAAGATATATGGACTGCTTTAATATTGGAGGCATACCCGTAGCTGTTTCTATACTGGCTCTTGCCCACCGCGGCAAGCCTCAGGGTCATGGCAGGATGCAACGTCCCCTTGAGCCTAAAGAAACAGCTATGCCTTGAATATTAAAGCAGTCAATATATCTATACCAGTTCCACGAAAACAAGGCTGGGTTTATTTGTTTTATAATCCTGCATCAAAAATTAAGTTCTAAAAAAAAAACATTATTAAATTTCTTTTACATTTTTTTTTACATTTTGAATTACATTTTGAATTTTAATAAAATTTATTATATTTTAAAAAAAATTACCAAAAAAAAAACATTTAAACATTTTACAATTCAAATAAAATTCTAAAATTTTCCCAAATAGTTCTCCCAAATAGAACTTTTTCAGAGCAATCTTTAAATGGTTGAAATTTTTCTGGTCACGTGGAGAGCTCTCAACCAATCAAAAACCAATACATTTTTGAAGCAGGATATAATGATAACTAGACAAGGAATTTGTCACGGAGACGAATTACGTGATCTGCCGCTTTGATCGATACATAACACATGTAAAAACTCAATCAGAGATTTGGTCTTTAAAAATAATTGCACCCCAGTCATATAACACGCCTTATTATGTACATGTACAAGCTTGTTTAGTAATCAAGGATAAAGAAACAGTAGAAATGATAGTGCTGACTATTGTTCGGTACAACTCTGTTACCATTAAATTAAAAATGACAGTATGAGAACAAACAACAAAATAACACGTCGATCATGAAGTTAAAGTTCTGAATATGTATTATACGAACATGTCTGATCGTACAGAGCAGCAAGAAAAGCAATGTTGACGGTCGAGAATCGTGAGAATTGTAAGAGTGATAAAGTATTGATGAAGATCTCGATTAGTAAGAACCAAGAGGCATTCACCGAATCTGACCATGAGACCAAAAGGCAAGACTGCATGTTTAGATTTGCGACCAAGCCAAGTACATGTGTCATGTTTCGATAGCGGCTTGAGTGGGTCGGTGATAACGATAACGATAACGAGTAGAAGGAGCGTTAATCCTAACCTGAGGACTTTCGGTCAGATGTTTATATGTCGGCGAAAGCAAAGAGAAGAGGAAGAAAGTTGTATGGTAGTGAGATCGACAGATCGTGAGAGAGAGAGAGAATGTTGAAACACTACACTCATTAAGAGATTTGCTACACTACGCGTCCGATCACCTAATAACACACAGTAAATGAGAAGTTCAGACTTTGATTTAAAAATCCCATCTTCTATTCATATATTTTAAACATGTACAAGTATAAACCATAATGGCAGATTTTGCAGTCTTCAACTTAAAACAGAATTTCGACCATGATTCTGTCTTCTGATCAAAAATTGAATCGTAGTACATTTGTAGGGTAAAGTCTCAGCTACAACATAATAAAAAATGGGAGACATCAGAGTAGGGATAGACGAGATATATTCAAAACAACAAGGGCAAATATTACCTAATTGAATCAAATTATTTTTTGTCTTTTATGTGGCACTATGTTGACTTCAAAACAGCAAACGTGATACACGAAATATCATCTCAAATTCATACCCTATCAAAATATTTTTTTTAAATTGGGGGTCATTAGCCATTCTGAAGAGTTACAGCGAATTCGTACATTCAGTACGGACGGCACACTCAAAAACGGGCGCGCATACATCCGCTCGCACGCAAAATTTTGAAATGTTCAAAAAGGTCTGGAACGTGTAGTAAATTGGTCTAATAAGCAATTTGACCAATTTTAAATGTTTACGTTTGCACGGACATGGACATGGGTGTGACCAAAAGTTTACCAATTACGTCAAGTTTATGCATATCAAATATCATTCAGAAATGACAATGTATGAATGAAATATGTTCAATACTAGAAATGAACAAAATGGCGCCTATATGACATCACACAACGGTAATCAAAAAAATATCTTCCTTAGGGTCAATAATCATGCATATGGTACATGTCATGAAAATTCCATTGTCATTTACCATGTCTAAAAGAAAGAAGAAAAATTCTGACGAAATTAATAGGTGCTCTGCCATGCTATGCGGCAGGTCACCTAATAATAACAATACATATAATACTACTTACTACTTCTACTACTACTACTACTACTACACTACTACTACAACAAACACTTTTAATATTATTATCAAAAAGTAAGAGATTACAATTACGGTAGGTTTTTTTTTCTTCTAGAATGAATGAGTCCAATTAATCTTTTATTTCATTTTCAATTTTAAGTTTGTTACATGATTGTGTGAATAAAATATAATTTTCAAGCGTTTAAGGGTTAAGGACATTAATGCAGTGACATTCGTGTGTACCTTAGCTGATCATGTATTTACTACGCACAATACCATGAACTCCATAACAGACTAGAATAAGATTAAGTTTACCTCTCGTAAGTAGATTAAGAGTTGATCAGATGTTTTATTGCCACCGCAGTTGTCTGAAGGTACCCATGCACAAGGAGAGATATAATCACCGGAGCAGACGGCTCGTGCTATTGGCTCTCCATCTTCATATATGCAAAACCAAAGTTAAGAATAAATATATTATTTGTCTCATATTACCACGGTATATTATGTGATGTCGGGGTATAGTGGTTCGTTCTTTTGACTCTCAATATCAGGGTCGAGGGTTTGAATCCCAGTCCGACACTAATGTCCTTTGGCAAGATATTAATCCACAGTTGATATCCTCCACCACCCAGGTGTAATTGGATGCCTGGCAGTTCTGGGGTAATAATGATTGCAGGGCCCCCAGGAAGAACAGCATGATGGTGATGAGGCTTCCCGGGGTAAACAGTATTGTTAAAATTATCATTATTATTATCATCAATATTTTTCTTCTTCTTCTTCATCTTCCTTATCTTCATCTTCTTATCACTATTATATTACCATTATTATCATTATTATTATAACTACTACTACTACTGTTGTTACTATGATTTTCATGTTTTATCAAAGAAATTGCCAGTCTTTCTCATGTAAGCTTAATTATCTAAATTCTAAAGAAGACAAAGTATTCATATAACTGGAATATCAGAAATATTTCTTTCATTGTACCATTGACGGTGAACCATGGACATTCCCCACTCGATTCACTCCATGAATGAAGGTCTCCTGACGAAAACTGGACAATACCATGCGGAGATGACCAAGAGGTGTTTGGACATAGTACTAAGAGAGGGAGAAAATTTAGATTTAATAATCTGTCATTGCAGTTCTTGAACATTTATAGAAGTAATGCAATAGGATAACTAAATTGTTCTTAGTTTGCGTTCTTGAAAGTCTGTGCAATCGTGTTAAGTCCGCTGCACACCAGATGATCCTACGGCCATCCGATTTTTGAAGAAAACGCAATTACTTTAGATATATGGAAAGTTAAACAAACATCATCTTCCTGACCTGTGTTTTCAATAATGAATACTAATCACTGAAGTTTAAGTACCTTTGTGCCTTGTAGTCGGCTGAAAAGCATGTTCCGCTTCAGATCGCAAATAACTCGTGGTCTGACTGCGCTGCAAACCTGGCTTTCCCCAGAATTTCTACTTTTCTTTAATTCAAATGATTATTCAGAACCGCGATCACAGAGTTTACATGTTTCAATATTCATATCAAATGCAATAGCACATATTTCAAATATCGGATCGTAGTTAGATCATATAGTATTCACTTGGCTTCAATCCATATCAGCACAGTGTCTCCTTTTAGCAACGTTTTTGCATCATTTTTAGTCTGTCAAAATTTTGAGTCCACTTCCAATGCAGTATGTTGTGCCTTCTCCAATTTAAAGAGTGATTTGATTGTAACTAATCATTTTAGTTTATAAATTGGTAACACAGTTTAAGACATAAAACCACTATTTTTATGTACAAATTGGCAAAATTTGGTTACATTTTGTAAATGTCTTTCACATAGGTTTCATCTAAAAAAAAATCTTCAAACTATGAAGAAGTAGAAAACAAGATTCATTCTTGCCAATTTGAAGAGGGAAAACTGATTAGTTTAGAAAATTAAGAAATAAGAAAAATACAAAACTCCTATAGGTTAAATATGATTTCAATTGAGCAAGATTCACCTGTACTTAGTACCAGAAGGATAGAAGGGTCAACGTAACCAACAGAAACTTTCGCCACATGGAATAATCCGCTCCACAGCAGGTCCATTTCTTCTTGTGTAGTCATGCTACTGTTGGCTATGTAGGCTCTCATATCAACCAACACACCATCATCTGGTAGAAGTTGATTCACGTGAATGTAAGTAGTGCCAGTGGTGTCACTCTCTGTTTTAAGCGCCTCAAACACCGCCTCGAACTAGATGTCAAATGATGCCAACATTATCATGGATGTTTAATCCAGTCAATTATTTACATAAGATTGTAAAGTACGTAGCAACTGTCTTTTTTAGTTTTGGGTTGTATCTTACAGACACTATAAAAAAAAAAGAGCAAAATAAATTGTGTTGGTTTTATGTATTCTGCCCAGCGTTTATGAACTACACATGATAACATTTTACAATGGTTATTAATTGCAGCGATTTCAGAATGAAAAAGTAATAAAAAAACAACAACAACTAGATGGATTACTGGTTATTTGGTAATTCCATTAATATTATGTACTGTGAAAATGCATGAGATTCATATCTCTGTGAGTAACGCAAATTTCCAAATCAAATTCATATTGGACAGTGGAACGAATGAACCAATGTGTATGTGAATGAAAGAAACAGGTAAAGATGTATTATTTTCTGATTCATTTCGTTACTTCAAAACTAATCAAGGATGTGCCCTCAGGCAAACTGGGAACAGTGAAGGAGAATGTATAGCATTTTAATTCAGAGATATAACAAATGACTTAACAATTTCCATCCCCTTACCTTTTCTTTAATACCACGCACAAGGGTCTTGTAATCTGAAGATTCTTGATCAGCTTGAAATGACGTGAAATTTAGTACAAGCTTGAACTTCAGATGAAAAATAGACATATCTGTATAAAAATATAATAAAAAAACATTCATATATGTAGACACTGTTTAAAATATATGGTGTTTCACAAAAGTTATTACACCAAATCCACATGAAACATATTTTGTCAAATGAATTTAAATTCTTATTAGGCTACCTTCAATATCTTTTCTCTCCAAAAGTAGTTTTGCAACATGAAGATGGAATATTGCCATGATCTAATATTGAATAGTTTCAATGGATATGTGTTGTTTGATATACATAAATGAGGTTATATAAACGTGTTATGGTCCAGTTTATACGTCACCGGACTGTGGATCACTTGGTTCGCGGTTCAAGTCTGGTCGCGGCACTAATTTCATTTGGCAAGACATTAATCTACATTTGCCACTCTTCACCCAGATGTAGTCAATGGGTATCTGGTTGGAATTTATTCCTTGAATAACAATACTACTTTGTAGGCACATTGAGCATCCCCTGGGATGGATATGTGCGCAATATAAATGTAGCTGTTAATTATAATTATTGTTATCACTATTACACAAATGTACAACACAAATGAAAAAAATGGGTTCTAGCACAATTACTCCCTGGACTACAATTACATATTCCCAATGATATTAACTGACAAATAGTCACGGATAATTATATGTTATTATTGGGGTAATAGCATTTGGGGTAAGTTTCATCAGAGGGTATAGGAAGACAAAGAAGTAGTTTTCTTGGGTTGTTGTTTAAAGGTAAAAGTTCAGATGTTACTGTTTTTGTGTCAAATAGTACCCTCTTCCCCCCCCCCCAACAAAATAATAATAATAATAACCTCTGATTCTAAGCAGTGCGTGGTTGCTTTCAATATGAGGTCCATTTTCTGGGATACCGACACAGCTATAGTACGCCTGATCAGGGGGGTTCATCTCACCGATGACATAGTTAGATATATCACGGGTGTCAGGCACCTTCTTCCCATCTCTCCACCAGTCAAAGTGCTGAACATCTTGGAATTCACAGTTCAATACTACCATCTCTGATATACCTACAGTTTTATTTCTGGGATGAGTGGTAACGCTTGGCACACCTAGTAAGGATGAAGAAAGAAATTTCACTACCATTCATTGTGACATTAGTCTGTATACAAATCTAAAATCTAACGATGACTTTAGTGATTTGTTCCAACAAACATAAATTATAAGGACTATGTTGCTATAACTACTTCAAATGTTTTTTTTTTATTATTTGCTATTCAGCTGTAACTACATTCACATGTTCTCAAATTAATGTTCTGAATTTTAAAGCATGACCTCAACAAATTTGTGGTCAGTATGTTGCTTGCAATCAGCTGAGACATCAACAATGCTTTCATATTCTATCATCGTTTTGGGATTTTTGTGTTTTAGAAATGACTAAGAAAGGATTTCCCAGAGGTCATAAACTTGAGGTAGATACAATGTACGCTCAATCACAATTCCAATTGTGTAAATATAAATAGCGATATGTTAACTTTATATATGATTATGTCAACATATCTCGCCTTGTTTATAATTATGATTTGTATCTATTTTCTATTGTATTGTACATTTACTATTTTTATATCGCTGAATAAATGAATTGAATTCCTAAAACAGAACTAAGAATAAAAACAAAGACTATATGATTGCTTTAAGATTTTATATTTTTTCAAAATTGTCATGTAGAATATTGAATCACTCGTCAAAATAGTTGATAATAAAACACATTGAGATACAAAAAAACTAATTGATAACTATGCGTTATCTTCATCCATGCTGATTACCTTTTTTATGCACTCTATATCATTGTAAAATTATGACACTTTGAAAATAATGAATAAACCATTTATTTGCTCTCATACTCAAAGAAAACTAATTTTGCTGTTAGATATTGGAACACGGATAATGAGATGTAACTAATAGAAAATGTTGCAATTCCTCACTTCCTTAAATATTGATTTAACTCGTTTTTAGAGTGCCGTAACCAGAGACAAATTTGATCCATGGCTGATGCATTACATATAGTCATAACAACAATCATTATATGTAAGTGGTGGTTTTGACTTAAAAACCTGTTCTGATATAGTTCACACGAATGGACCCACAATTGCCCCGATGTATCCTGCAGATATTTCAATAGCAAGCAAGAGATGATTGGAATCTGATATGATTTGTATTTGGCAAACAAGCATTATTTAGTATAACACATGGAGCTCATACCATCTTGTGTTTGGTAAATGTTGCATGTTGTTCCTGCGTAGAGCGATGTGCACGCACACCGTCGTTCAGCTGGTATGCAGGTACCTCCATTCAGACAAGGATTCGACGCACAGTAGCCTATTGAGAAAAACACATTGGTTCAGTGGTAGAACAGTGATCTCTAGACCAGAAGGTCCTAGGTTCCAAGCCAAGTAAATATGCTATTGCTCTTTGATAGAGCAATAATCCTCAATAACCAAGTCCCTCGGATATAAGTCACTTCTGAGATAGCAATTGCACAAATGACTCCCAAATGTCCATAGATCTTATACACATGGAGACGTCCCACCATATGCATTCTAGAATAGTCATTAGGGAGTTTTCGCGGCGACGAAAGTGGTGACTACGGGGTATTTAAATGAGCTGTGACCGTTCGTACTCTGGCTACCGTCTATGGCGCGCCGTTTGACCAATAATTCAGATAAACACTGTTTATTGTCGAAAAAAAAAGTGTTTATCGCTGGTAAACAGTGTTTTATCGAGAGAAACTATGTTTATCGACTGATAAACACAGTTTCTCTCGATAAACAATGTTTATCCCCGATAAACAGTTTTTTTGCTCGATAAACAATGTTTATCTGATTTATTGGGCAAATGGCGAGCACTCGGACTCCAGATCAGAGCCGTATGCACTACTCCACACGTTAGTCAGGTGGCTTGGTGATATTACCATTACTTGCCTGATAAAAGCACCATTTTTGGTACAGGGCTTCCTTAGAAACTACTGAACGATATTATGGTAGGCCTAGGAGTCCCCGGCAAGAATATTATATAGAGGTGTGGTGCGGGGGCGTCGCCTCGTAGCCCACAAATAATTCATAAGGTAATATAACATTGAGTTTTTGTTGTACAAACGCCATTTTTGGTACAGGGCTTCATTAGGATCTGCTAAATGATGGTAGGAGAGGAGCATAACTAACTAGTGCGTTTGTACAACAAAAACTCAATGGTATATTACCTTTGTGGACTACGCCCACACCCTTATATGATATTCTTGCCGGGGCTCTACCCTCATATCGTTCAGTAGGTCCTAAGGAAGCCCTGTACCAAAAATGGCATTTGTACAACAACAAATCAATGTTATATTACCTTATAAATTATTTGGAGGCTACGAGGCGACGCCCCCGCCCGACACCCTTATATGATATTATTGCCGGAGGCTTATACCCTAATATCGTTCAGTAGGTCCTAAGGAAGCCCTGTACCAAAAATGGCATTTGTACAACAACAAATCAATGTTATGAAATTATTTGGGGGCTCCAAAAAGACGCCCCGCCCACACCCTTAAATTGATATTTTTGCCGGGGGCTCTTAGCCTTATATCGTTTAGTAGGTCTTAAGGAAGCCCTGTACCAAAAATGGTGCTTTTATCAGAGTGCGCGCCATTTGCCCAATAAATCAGATAAACATTGTTTATCGTCGAAAAACACTGTTTATCGAGCGATGGTAGGGTAGGGGCCCCCGGCATAACTATTCATATATGTGTGATTGGAGACCCCATGGCGTTTGTACAACAAAAACTCAATGGTATATTACCTTATATATTATTTGTGGACTACAAGGCGATGCCCCCGCCCCACACCCTATTATGATATTCTTGCCGGGGGCTCCTACCCCAATATCGTTCAGTAGGTCCTAAGGAAGCCCTGTACCAAAAATGGCATTTGTACAACAACAAATCAATGTTATGAAATTATTTGGGGGCTCCAAAAAGACGCCCCCCCCACAACCTTAAATTGAAATTTTGCCGGGGCTCCTAGTCTAATATAGTTTAGTAGGTCCTAAGGAAGCCCTGTACCAAAAATGGTGCTTTATCAGGCAAGTAACGGTAATTTCACTAAGCCACCTGACTTACGTGCGGAGTAGTGCATACAGTTCTGATCTGGAATACGAGTGCGCGCCATTTGCCCACTAAATCAGATAAACATTGTTTATCGCATCGAAAAACACTGTTTATCGAGCGATAAACAGTGTTTATCGAGAGAAAACACTGTTTATCGAGAGAAACTATGTTTATCGACTGATAAACACAGTTTCTCTCGATAAACACTGTTTATCGGCGATAAACACTGTTTATCGCCGATAAACAGTGTTTATCGAGAGAAACTGTGTTTATCAGTCGATAAACATAGTTTCTCTCGATAAACAGTTTTTTTCTCTCGATAAACACTGTTTATCGCTCGATAAACAGTGTTTTTCGATGCGATAAACAATGTTTATCTGATTTAGTGGGCAAATGGCGCATCAATTCCAGATCAGAACTGTATTCGCACGTAAGTCCGTTATTGCCTGATAAACCATTTTGTACTAAACTATATTAGACTAGGCCCCATTTCAATTTAATTGTGGGCGTCTTTTGAGCCCCAAATTTTTATCGGCGATAAACAGTGTTTATCGAGAGAAACTGTGTTTATCAGTCGATAAACATAGTTTCTCTCGATAAACAGAGTTTATCGCTCGATAAACAGTGTTTTTCGACGATAAACAGTGTTTATCGGCGATAAACAGTGTTTATCTGAATTATTGGTCAAGCGCGCCATAGACGTGAGCAAAGTCATACCGCCCATTTGCATGCGAGCCTCGCCGTCACAGTTAACAAGCGCTCTGCTTGGCTGATCACGCCACCCGTACTAGCTCGAATCCCGACGCTAAATCGGCTGAATACCGTCGTAGGTTTGGGCGCAACGCGGAAATTTTCGCTCTGAGTGCGACCCCCCGCTAAGATTAGCGATGTAGAAGGCCGCGTCGCCAGTTGCGAAAACTCCCTAATGCAAATTAGATCGCGACGGTAGCCAGTAATGGAGACGGTCACAGCTCATTTAAATACCCCGTAGTCAGCACTTGCATTGCCGCGCTCCCTATAGCCAAAGTTACGGAGGTGCTTCATGAATACCTTTTTCCCTCTAGAAAAGAATACTTCTCCCTGTGTATCATAGAATGTACCTCCGGTGCATAAATGAATAATGATTACATAACTTTCATGAACACGTTTCCAGGGGTCTTGGGTTTTACAATTTTGTAGACATGACCTTTATCTGCCCATACGCAAATAGTATCTCCGGTGTGGCTATTGAATAGGCCTACCTGCTTCCTTTGCAGCAAGGCAGGCCATTTTTGTAATGTAACCAAATTTCATGCATAAGTCTTTATGATGCCTCGATACAAATGATTCCATTCACCAGTTACAAATAATTGTATTTCAATAATCAAAATGCTAACTGCATACATTAGTCGTTGCTAGGTAGGACAAACATATGACTTGCCCTACCTAACAACACGTAATATATGTAATCTGCATTCTGACGATTGAAATACAATTACTCGTAACTGGTAAATGGAATCATTCGTATCGAGGCACTTCACAAAGATGTATGTATTAAATATCATGCTGCTCAAAAACATTCAACTTACAAAAGGTACCTCAATGTCAAAACCACAGCTGTATTTATAAAAAAGATCGATATTTAAAATCTGTTTCTACCTACATATATACATGTACTTCGGTAATGTTTGCACCTGCCTAGACCTGTTCAAGAATACGCCCTCTGTTTCTCCGCTGCTATTCCCCCCTAAATCCTGTATATCACTATCGGGTTCCTTGTTTCACCGAAAACAGAGAATGTGGTTATCACTTACAAGTTTTAGACTTTTTGAACATTGATTTTATTCTTAACATTCTAGAAATCATGGAAGGGCATTTCCTTTTAAGATTACTGTCATGCCATTCTGATTCCAATTCCAGTTTGCAATAGGTTACCTCCTTCATTATCCGAAACAATCCTGCAGTTTTCTATCATTTGATAGACAGAAAAAAAAGCAATGTAATTATTGTTCAAGACGTGGCTTATATTAAAGGTATAGACCAGTTTTGGAAACGCCCCTCTCTCAAAGAAATGAAATGGAAGCTCTCATTACCAATCATGTGAAAGAATATGTTTTGACTAATACGTGATGATACAAATTTTGCCGGAAAGTGGGAAACCGCCTACGAATTGATATATTTGGTAAATTATTATATCTATTGGGACCAAATAGATATCGCGCACGTGGTTGCGTAGTCCCATATACATCTTTCTGTGTACAGTGCTTGTAACTTTACCAATACTGGGCCAAATTTCTTATCATTTTGATGATTCCAGAACTTGCAGTACACACCAATACTTATATGCTAGATGATCAACCTTTTCTGATCGATTCCACAACGTTTCTTTCAAAATGCAATCGCATGACCAGAACTGGTCTTTCTCTTTAAACTGTCGCTCAAGGTCTGCAAAACTTACCACTTTGACAAGAGGTGCCGAACCATCCTTCAGTGCAGTTACAGGTGAACAAGTTTAGATGATCAACGCATGTCCCTTCATTCAAACACGGTCCGGAATAACATTCATCAATATCTTTTTGAGAAATGGGATTTCAACAAAATTACTTGTTAAAGAGAATATTTATTCATATCGTTATTTTATTTATTTCTTTTTTTTCCATGCAATATGCCCTATACGGTGAGTAATATTATGTAACTTGGTTATGTCCTGACCAGTGCATGTATGTATATATATATATATATATATAGGGGTGCAGAATAAAACACTGGCAGACTGTCTGACTCACAAACCAAGGAATGTCTCTTGGTGTTGAGTAGATATAACAACCAAAAGTTCTGTAAATATTTGTATTAATTTATACATGTATATATGTATATATTTTTATATATATATGGACTACCGGGCGTATTTCTACATCAAATTACTATATGTATTCTACATTGTACTTTCCTAATTACAGAATTACAGAATACCTAAATACACAAACACACAAATGAACAACCAAACAAACAATACCTATTTCACAGGTGTAGCCCTCCCATCCTGGAGGGCAATCACAAGAGAAGGCGTTCACAAGGTTGTTACACTCTGCACCATTTAGGCATTGGTTTAAAGAACATTCATCAACATCTGTGAAGTGATTCAATAAAGTACATGTAAACTCCTCAAAATAAAGTAATGCAATTCAAGATTGAGCGCTGATATCTCTCTTGCTGCTATATTGCTATTCTTGACATTGCTTTCTTTAAAAAGCCAGTTTATAACCCTTATATATGGGGCTAAGTGAAAAAATAAAATGTTGCCAAATGCAGTGTTATTTTAAACAGTGAATTCTCCATTTTTGTTTGGAGGATGGATTGTGTTTTGAATGATGTTCAGGCGGTCATTGTTGACAAAAACAATGTATTTTGAAACATTTCACTTTTGACTTGGTCCCATATTCAGGTGTACTGCACAATCCATGATTTAAACGGGGCATCGTTGTAAAGGGGAATAAACAAGCCTTTCAATGATACCATCATCATGTATGATAACAAGAGAGATATCAACGATCAAACTTGAATTGGAGAACTTGTTTTGAGGAGTTTTATATATTTGCACTGATTTCGACAAGAGCATCATTTCACAAAACTGTCAGTACAAGTTCGCTGATATTTCTTTAACATGCGCATAAACAAATTAACACACGTTTGTCGGCAAACTTGTATTTCTAGCAATTTTGTGAAACGACGCCAAGATAGCTGACGACTAGGCACTATTTCTCCAGAGCGTAGGGGAATGAAAACATCCCCACCCCCCTCTCGGACATTACCTATACATTTTGTCCCAAAACCCACAGATGGGCGGGTTACCTTGTTTAATGTAATTGCTTTAGCCGAAAAGTGATGGAATTTGGTAAAAACAATTACTGAATTACAACATGATATTACGGCTACCTACAATGCTTATGTTGGTGTAGTGACATTGCAATTTACAAAATGGTTGTATCAGAATGGTAAAAAAAGCTCTGGGAACAAAAACTTTCAGAATCGAATCATCACCATACATCAGAGAGAGAGAGAGAGAGAGAGTGGTAGAGAAAGAGAGAAGGAAACTAAGGGAAAAAGCAAAACATATATAAAGGAAAAGGAAGAGAGTAATCAGTAGATAGATTTAGGTAAATAGAGAAAGTGAGAATCAAGAGACAGGAAGAAATGCAAGACAGAGAGAGAGAGATAAAGAATAATATAGATTAAGAAGAGAGAGAGAGAGAGTAAGATAGATTAAGAAAAAGGAATAGAAAGAAAGTAATTGGAAGACATATAGAGGTTCACTATGTTTCACCATGTTCACTGAGCCAATGTAACACAGGACTTATTTGCTGTAGGACTAATAATTATGATGCTAACATCTTACCATGGCATGAAACTCCATCAATATCAAGATAGTATCCTGGGTTACAGGAACACATGAAGCTACCCAGTGAGTTGGTGCAAGTTTGATTGCATGGAGATCCTTCTTGGCACTCATCTACATCTGCATAGACGATTATTAGATGATTAGAAAACAATAGCTGCAGCAGCAACAACAGAATTTGCCCTCAAAACAGCAACAACAACAAAAGAACTCACCAGAGAAACAACAGCAGCAGCAACAACAGTACAACAGCACAACAGCAGCAACAATAACAACAATGGAAAAATATCAGTAATAACAACATTGACAAGAACAACAAAAAGAACAAAAGGGAAGCCTACACGAGGAGCGGTTTCATGACTTTCGAACACGGGGAGAGTCCAATTTTCTATCAAGTCTAACAAGAAACAGAAAGGTGGTCTGTACCCCCCTGATCTCCTAGATCTGACCTTAGCTTTTTGTGACTTAAGTGGCGTATCCAAACTAGAGGGTGGGGGTGGCATATGATTCTGCCTCTGGTTTGCAAGTCAATGGAAGTAATGCAATATCATTTTTATAAAAAATACTTTTTATGAACTTTATAATTCAAACATATTATATTCAAGATTATGATGCATTTTTCTATTTTTGTAATAATTTGTTTTCATCACATTAGACTTTTGAAGTACATGTTTTTACCCTGATATGCTACACAGTTTCATTAGGCTACATGATTAATGTTCTTAAGGTGGATTTCTTAAAACATCTGTGACGGCAACACGGCGGATTCACAATTGACTGCGCCATCTAGCAACAAAAAGTATTTAGTCGATTTCACGCGATGCATTATGGAAAAAGTCAACAAAATAAATGTTGGTGGGGAAGATTTGAATAGCTCATCCGGGGTGAAATTTAGCGCTGATTCCAGAAATATCAGTCTTAGTGACCTTACTCGCGACATTTGGTCGTTTTGGCCACTTTATGGCCAAATTGACCCTCATGGTCATTTTGATCAGGGGTAATTTTTCATATCATTATCATTAGCAAAGGAGATATGATGGGCCTATTCTATGTAATTATGTGCACTGATGCTAGAACAAGTGGTCAAATGGACTCCCAGTTGAACCCACCAGCTGAAAAATGGCCTGTTGCTGTTTAATGGTAGGGACGCTATTAATTGTGAATTCACCCTATTTAGGAACATTTGACATTACTGTAACTCAATCTGGACAAACTTACCAAGTTCACAATTTATGCCGCGCCACCCTAAATGACAGAGACAATCATAGGCGTTCTCCAGATTATAACAAGTCCAGGATCCATCTTCATAACATGGTGAAGATGCACACTCATCTATATCTAGAGATATAATGCAAAAGGAAATGAGAGAATAATGGTTGGCTTTGAATTTATTTCCACGCAAGTCACCAAAGTTGTACATTAACTGGACATCATATAGAACCCTAACCCTAAATTTAAAACAATTTTTTTAACGATCTGTCTGTAGACTTATTGTCTTGCTAATGACAATGTCTACTTAATGGCTCACATTTTCACTCCAAATGTCCGTCCAATGATGCCTTAAAGGGATAGTTGAGTTCTTGTTTAAGACCGCAAGTGCCTTCAAAGTGCATGGTTATTGCTCTTATTCTTATTTATGACATTTCTGGTGCCCTTTTGGGACCTTAAATTGATATGAAGATAATTTTAGACCCCAAAATGTGTGAAATTAAGATTACATACGATCATACCAATTCAGCTCCACTTTTAAAAAAAATCGTGATCGTTAGGCTAATTGATACATTAATTAATAATATCAATACACGGGCCGGCTGGTTGTGCGTATTATAACAAACATGAAAAGCCAACATTCGCATTGGCTGGAATAAAACGTATTAGGCGCTATTTCGGTTTTTTTTAACGGCTGGTTCAAAATTATCTAATATTTGTGGGGCAACACAAATATTAGAAATGGTTATATTTATGGATATTTCAGCCGTCTCTGAACCGATTTCGAACAAAAAAAAGATGATTCTGTCATTTGAATTGTATGTTCTTTCGAATTTGACACTCAGTTTTTCATTATCTCGCAAAAAAATCATTTTGTGTAGCGCCCTCTACAACAATATTCAACTATCCCTTTAAGTTAAATATACATATATATATATATATATACACACAAACATACATACATACATATATACACATATAATTCAAGTCTGAATTTACAATCTAAATGTATACTCACAATATATACAGCATTGGGACGATATATAAACATACATACATATAGATATAAATATATATATTTATTCATATATATTTATAAGTAATACGTACATGTAATATGATAATTATGTTGCCAAGCAGTGCGCTTATATATATATATTTGTATATAGTTTGTTGCACTTATTTTCAATTTGTAAGTTTGAATCGCTATCTATGATGTAACAAAACAATATATGATAATTATTTTGGCAAGCAAAGTGCTTTTTAGCACAATGCGCTCATACGCATTCTTTGTATAAATGTTGTCCCATTTGTTTGTAAATTGTAATTTTGAATTCACAATCTGAAGAAATCAAATAGAAACCGGTCTTAGTGAAGAAGTGAACTCTCAAGGATTTTCATTTTAATTGTTTTAAAGATTAAATATATATATATGTATATATATAAAATGACATGACTTTCCATGAAATATGAGATACAGAAAAGATGATATGTAACAAAACATCAAGCATGCACACTTAAATAATTCTTAGTGATGTTTTGTAGCAATAGTTATATCAGCAGTATAAAAAAATATATGGGACGAATTGATGCTGCAGTATACATTGATGATCATGATAATGGTGATAGGGATGATGACGATTGTAACAGTATCCTGTTTTATACGTGATTTAGTCAACTGACAGACTATAATGTATATTCAGTTAGAGGGCGCACTCATGCCTTTTATTAAATATCTTCCTCACATGTCAAACACCTATGAAAGTCATGTAGATTCATGATGTGACCGAAAGTCACTTTCCATAGGCATAACACGCAAATTAAGAAAATTCTGCATGTCACCTTTAAGGGCAATTTTCACTATGATGACGTCATCAAAATGAAAAAATCATTGTCATTGATCTTGTAGAAAATTGTCTTAGCTACAACATATCAAAATCTGGAAGAAAAACAATTAATATTTACAGAGGTACAATCAACTTTCCATAAATATGCTGACGTCATAATATGGAAATTCATATTTTGAGTTCCAAGGCCATTCTGATGATGTTACGATATACCTAATGGCCAAATGAGACATGAAATCATATTTTTGACTCATACTTGATCAAATATGAAGAAAAAAAATTGGGGGCCAGCAATCATTCTTGAGAGCTATAATGGATTTTGTATAGGCATGTTTCGGCCCATATATGCTATGTATTACAAGAACTCGCGCGCACGGACATTTTTCTTTAACGGACGCTCATTCCGTTATTAATGGTCATAAATAGATAAACATGGTATCAAATTATTCGGAAAAAATGGGAAATATCATGAAGGAAAAAATGGCGATTCTATGTTGCTTACGGCCATGACGAACGAAGAAATGATTACAATGGCCTGAAACGTACTCTAATTTGATTGAAAAGTGATTTTGAACATTTTAAAATTTTGAGCGCACTGACGCACTGTCGCATGCGTTTATTGACCTGAAATTGACCGGACGGATATTGACCTTAATCATGATTAATATGAATGAAAAAAATGCCTTTCCGTTATGAAGATATGATCATGAGTTGATTTTCACGAAATGGCGCCCGGATGACGTCACTATAACCTGATGAACTTGAAAATGTTGGGGACACGTCTTATGACAATGACCTATGACTGTGCCAAAATTGAAATAAATTGACTGTACCGATCGGAGAGTTATGCTCTTCACAAAAAAAAGTGGAGAAATAAAAATAAAGAAAGAAAGACAATTCTGACGAAATCATTAGGTGGTCTGTCGATGACAGACCACCTTATATTGATAATAATAACAACAAGGAAAACCAATTATATTGATATTAAAAACAGTAATGTCCTAGATTGATAAGACATTTAATATATCTACGATGTCTCAAGGTGCTCGAAAATATAAACATTTTATGTAGGCATGGAATTTGTATTACAAACGAATCAAGGATGGTCTTACACTAACATGCCATAATCATTTGTATAAGGCTTACCTATACATGTAAATCCATTAACATGCAAAGAGTAGCCCGGGTGACAAGAGCATAAATAAGCACCGACAGTATTGTTACAGATGTGAGTACAGTCATGTGCAAACAAGCATTCGTTGATATCTAGAAGTCAAACACAAAATAAAAAGATACCATGCAAGTGAGAAGTTAAAAACGTTTCACCTCGAGCAGAGAGTCGCTTTTGGAGGACAATGACTGTCCCCCGATAACGACATACGCCCTGCGTTTAAGTTTAAGAAGCGCCTGCTGCTATAGGACTTTTGTAGCTTTACCGATTTACCATATATTTCTTTCCTTTTATAAAACATAACAAATGTTCACCCAACTAAGTTGTCAAGGCAATCCGTGATAAAATATAGTTATCATAGGTTGCGAATCTTGGGCATTTCTATGATATTTCTAATGAATATAATGAATTCAGAGCAGCCATGTCTCTGTTATGACTATACACTGTAATTAAACAAGGAATTTTGTGTTCATGCCCCTTATACACCAAGTAAAAATGCTGGAATATTGTTGATAATATCTTCTTTAATTTGATCAGTTGTTCATCCAAATTCATTCATGGATCACTAAGCACTGACCTTTTAAAAGAAAACAGGAACAAAACTCGCCTTTACCATGGGTTTAGAAAAATGGTGGTCTGTAGTCACTTTAATCATGTGTATAGTAGGTGAATGCATGAAGCTGGAATGGTGACCATTTAGTTCAACCTTAATTTGATTAGGTATGTTAAACAAACTTGGGTATATAGGAGCACATTAGATAAAAATATGGAAGAATACTGCTGTTAATGCAATACTGAACTGATGAACTTTCTGCCCTTGCATACAGTTTAATGCACAGTGCCATCTCAACATCAAATTGACAAAAGTGCATAACCCAATACTTAATTTCCACTTAGCAGACATAGGACTCAAAGCGAGAACCAACAACACAGCTAGGGAAGCTGGGATTTACATGAGATGGCGCTAGAGGGGATTTTGGGGGTAGTATAGTATACCTTTAAAGCCCCACTGCACTACTTGCTCCCTCTATATGGAAATCAATGCCTAAGCGGTGCCCGTTGGTCCCCCATGATCCTCTGTTTCTTATGTTGATTGAGAGCTGAGTTGATGAGATAACCACCTGTCAGTGACCAGCAGGGTGATCTAAGCCCTCCTGGCCAAACTAGTGCAGATGGGCTTTAAGATGTCCAAGGTCGGATTTTCATGATCAAGGTGTCAATTGAAAGAATACATTACAACGATAAAGTAAGTATCTTTTTCTTAACCTATGGTTTGATGGTTTGTTTTACCTGATTGCTATTAAAGGGCAATTCTACTCCAAAAATAACTTACTTTCAATAGAAGCAGAACAATCAGACAAACCAATCAAAAAAAGTTTGAGCAAAATCGGATAACTAATTAGAAAGTTATGAATTTTTAATGACATGAAAAAACTTTGAAAATCACAAGACAAATTGGCAACTTACTCATGCGTCTGTGACGTCATTGCCTCACTATCCACTAGTTGTTTTCTTTATATTGATAATATAAATTTCCCATTTTTCCCTTAAGAATATTATTTCCTCACACCAGCATCCAAATTATATTGATAGTAATATGTTTTTGTGTGGATGAACTAATACAGAGGTTTTTTTAAAACTTAAATCATGACAAATTTGAAATTTGATAAAATATTTATATAAAAATCAATGATTATAAATATACACAATATTCAGAAAATAGTATCAATCCTTCAAAGTTCATAAAAAATTATGTGGAATGTAATGCACGCAATATGATAAAATCATATAATCTGGGCAAAGGCATGGGGAAATCAAGTTTTGGGGGATAAAAGGGCAAATTAATGGGATAAAAAATATATAAGGCAATTGATAATTCAAAAAAATCATAACTTCCTTATTAGTTATCCCATTTAACTCACATTTTTTTCTCTGTTTATCTTGTTTTTCTGCACCTATTAAAAGCAAATTATTTTTGGAGTGGACTAAGCCTTTAAAAAAAGCATGTGTATGCGTGTAAGTAAGCAACCAGGGGACCGATGGCTTTTAGTCCTCTCCAAGGGATTCAGTAATGAGGATTAATGCCTTTAAAGGGCATTAGCGCATCGACTTGGTTTAGTACCCAGAACCTCCCGGTTATGAGACCACTGCTCTACCATTGAGCCATCGCGTCTCCTATGCACTGATTAAAATGATGTTTAGAGCTGAATCTGGGTTTCCTGTTTTCAGGAAGGTTCAGGTTGTGTCTTTGATGTATTTGTATTATATTCATTGTTTGTTTGCTGTATTTCATCTGGAATCGATACGGTAACCTCCTTCAATCAGGATGATACTGAAGTTATGATGTTGTAGAGCAAGTCCTAGCTATTTTGTTCCACACGATTAACTATATTCACAATTCGCAATGTGTCTTTTTACACGTGTGTGTCAGCAGCCTCGCAATTCGCTTGTTCTTCTTATGATCCCTCGTGGGCGCCTTGCACCCTCCATACAAACATATTAAACGCTTACCTGCCAAAACTATTGAGGTGAATTACAAAACCTGTGCAAGTGTCTTAATTGCTATAGCCTTGCAACGTGTTATGCCTTCGTGTGGCTGTACATGGCGCCATGTTGCTCCGTAAGACCACGAAAGGAAGCCCTGCGATGCTCGCCAGAATCCAATGGGATATTTGCAAAGAAGTACAACGACTGTGCGTGTTATCTACCTTCATCAAATACCATAGCCACATGCAAGGATTACCGGGCAGGTAGAGAATTCTTCTGCAGGAGCTTGTGTGTGTACAATACCGCGCGTCCGACAAGGATTTGCAAAAAAACTGTGTAAAGCAGATACAGAGCCAGGGAGGCACATGGCCGGTTATTACCGTGGCTTTACCTACAACATCCTAGATTTTCTATATCTGACCATTTGCAATATATGTTAATAGTGCTACTAAAGCTCAGATCAGATGACATAATGTCACTTTATTTCCATGACACTATACAATAGTTGGTAACGTTTGGCAGCAACTACCAAATAGGTCTAGCTTGGACTTGTCCTGTACATTACTTACCGCTGCACGTTGTGCCATCATGATGAAGCTCATATCCTGCCATACAGTAACAGTTGTATGAACCGGCAGTGTTGGTACATATCTGACTACATGTATTCATGTCTGTTGAATTACATTCATCAATATCTGCAAAAATCAAGATGGACACAAAATGATGCCAATAACACAGAGTTCTAGTCCGATGTTCTAACTTCAAAATCTTTGAATAGACTGGTGTCAGACATAATCACATTTTCACAATTGAAAAATTAAAGTAAAGGCTGCAAGCTGTCAACCTACGAGAATGACAGCTCACAAGACTTTTGCAAAGTGATCTGAGGGACCATGAGTCCAACATTCACTCTTGTGAACTGTCGGTCTCGTTGGGCTGTCCATCTACTCCTACTGCCTACTGGGCTGTTGGTGTAGTATAGGATGCCCCATTAGTTTACACAATCTTGTAACTGTTGATAAAACATTATTTTATCACAGAACCTGATATTCTAAACGAATGAAGGAAAACAAGTTAGAGAAATGTAAAGAAAGAAAAAAAGATATTTAAACTGAGACTTTAGTTGTTTTCAATAGATGTTCATACAATTCTTCTACAAAACTCGCCACCAAAACTACCAAATTTTATACTGAAAACCTTAAGTCGTGAATACTAATTCACATTGAAAATCTAGAGAGCATCTAAACATTTGAATGCTTTGGCAAATATTGTTGACAAGCTTTTATTTGATGGGTAATTGATAACATGGTTTTACATGAATTGCGTCCGAAAAACACTAGAGCGTAAATATATATATATAATACACATACACATATAATATATATATATACATAATACAATAGGAAATGAGAGAATAAAGGTTGCAAAGCTTAAATCAAAGCTCCAAAATGCTGTCCTCCTTTTCAGATTTAAAAAAAAAATTAAAGAGAAGGTTCATTGATTTTGAATTTGACTGAATTTGGTATGATTGCAATCGTAAACTTACACTGAGTAAGAATAAGTGTTTAACTTGTAAATTCGAGCGAAAAATTATAAAAGTTGATTAAAATTGACGAAAAATCAACCCGCTTGACATCCCGAAAACAGTCGTAATACAGCTAAATTTTCAGTGATGTCAATGAATAAACAATGGGCCGCACAGCTGAACTGATTGACGACGGTGCGCGATGCAGTATACGTGTGTTTGCAAATCATTTGTATTGCATTGAGTGTCGTACCTATTCATAGCCCACGTAGTTTACCTTCATCAAAATCCCCTGGAAATATCGATATGGACGAAAACATACTTCATTTGAGTTTTGAGGAGATAGAAAAAGGAGGTACCTCGGACAGCGACAACGACAATGGAGATTTGAGAGATCTTGACCTAGCAGTAGATTTAGAAGATTTTGCCGATGTACGCGTACGCTACGTAAGGTACTATATAACCTGCAAGTAGCGCATGCACGATAGCTGGCTTGCCATAATTATAGCCATAGCCAGTCCGGTGGGCGGTCAAGCTAGCCGGAATCGTGAACCGGACTGATCTCGTTCTTCTCTCGATTTCCCCTTTCCCCATTTATCTGGTACTATGACTTAATTTATCAAAAATCATATATTAATCAGCCTAATAATACATTTTCGTAATGAATATCTGGACGATTTTATGTAAATTTGTCGCCTATTTTGCTCCAGAAGAATCGTTAGGTCAGCAGGCAAAATGTCCTTCGCACTCCCAGATCAGACATGTAGACGCTAACATGCCCTCAAAATATGTGACTATTATTCAGATTTGTATGCTCAAATGAGACGGAAATAACATAAAAAATCACACAAACATTTGTAGAAAGTATTATTTATTCGGTGTATCTCATTTAAAGTCCTAAAATAAAGGAACTATCACCACTGGCAGTGAATATACAAGCACCGTTAACCCCTATCTAAAAAATTGCAATGGGCATCCAACATTGTCCCAAATGTGTGATGTAGTGTAGTTCATTCAGTGACGTCACACTATCGCATATGTTTTATCACCATCATTTCAATTTGTGAGTGGGTTAGTGGAAAGGGTATCAAAATTGCATTTGATTTATTCCTAACACTAGTGAGGGCTTAAAAAGTACTTTATATTTATTTTCTTAACGTTCTCAGCAATCTGTAGAGGTATAATTTACCTATTTTTCAAAATTCAATGAACCTTCTCTTTAAACTATGCAGCCATTTTTATCTTTTTTCGTTTCACATTTTATTGGTTTCCATGAGAGTTGTCTAAGCTGTTATACAGGGTACTTACTTATAAAGATATATATATATATATACTTAAATTTATGTACATATTTTTATATACAACAAATTATTCATTTTGGATAATCCTCCGTCACGGCAATATAGAAATAATAATTAAAACAATTGAAATATAAATCCTTGAGAGTTCACTTCTTCACTATGACCTGTTTCAATTTGAGTTCTTCAGATAGTGAATTCCAAATTACAATTTACAAACAAATCCAACAAAACATATAGCGCTTAGAGACTTCGGTGGAAAGCTCCATATAAGCACCGTTTTATTATTGTTAGTAGTAGTAGTAGTAGTAGTAGTATATTCAAACAATGCGTATGAGCGCATTGCGCTAAAATTGCGTGTTGCTTGGCACGGAATGATCATATTGTTATATTGTATGATTGTATGTATAATGAAGTACAACAGAGATAGAGATTACTATCACATGATTTTAACTATGATGTAACAATATGTAATATGATAATTCCGTTGCCAAGCAACACGCCATTTTAGTGCAATGCGCTTATATGTATTGTTTATATATAGTTTGTTGCACTTGTTTGTAATTTGTAACTTTGAATTCGGTATCTATGATGTAACAATATATGATAATTCTGTTGTCAAGGAACGCGCTATTTTAGCGCAATGCGCCCGGAAACCGGACTTGGTGAAGAAGTGAACTCTCAAGGATTTTTAATTCAACTGTTTTAATTATGCATATATATATATATATATATAATGACATGACTTTCAATGAAATATGAACTTTGGAACAGATACATATTCTGTAACTAAACATCAATCATGCATACTTAAATTATTCTTAGTAATGTATTGTAGCAATAGTTTTAACTGCAGTAATACATGTACATGTAGTAGGTAATAATGATAATACTTCTACTACCATAACTACTACTGGTACTACTACTAATACTACTGGTACTACTACTAATGATGATATGTTAAATATAATGACGGTAATACTAATAATAATATCAACAAGGAAAACAATTATAGTGATATTAAGAACAGAAATGTCCTAGAATGATAAGACATTTAATATATCTACGAAGTCTCAAGGTGCTCTACAAAATAGCCGGACATTTAATGTAGGCATGGAATTTTCACCACTGTGCCAATCTTTAATGATTTATTTGAATAATTGTATAATTACTTGTCGTATCTTTTGTCTAATATTATGTTATTGAATTTGTATGTATTGCATATTCATTTGATTTTGTTATTTTATGTGGAAAATAAAGAAACCTTGAAACCTTTATTACTAACGAATCCAGAAATGTCTAACACTAACATTCCATAATCATTTGTATAAGGCTTACCTATACATGTAAATCCATTAACATGCAAAGAGTAGCCCGGATAACAAGCACATACATAAGCACCGACAGTGTTGTTACATATGTGAGTACAGTCGTGTGCAAACAAGCATTCGTTGATATCTAAAAGTCAAACACAGAATAAAAAGATACCATGCAAGTGAGAAGTTAAAAACGTTTCACCTCAAGCAGAGAGTCGCTTTTGGAGGACAATGACGGTCCCCCAATAACGACATAAGTCCTGCGATAAAGTTTAAGAATCGCCCGCTGGTATATGACTTTTGTAGCTTCACCGATTTGCCATAATTATATTCTTTTCCTATTATAAAACATAACAATGTTCACCCAACTAAGTTGTCAAGGCAATCCGTGATAAAATATAGTTATCATAGGTTGCGAATCTTGGGCATTTCTATGATATTTCTAATGAATATAATGAATTCAAAGCAGCCATGTCTCTGTTATGACTATACACTGTAATTAAACAAGGAATTTTGTGTTCATGCCCCTTATACACCAAGTAAAAATGCTGGAATATTGTTGATAATATCTTCTTTAATTTGATCAGTTGTTCATCCAAATTCAATCATGGATCACTAGCACTGACCTTTTAAAAGAAAACAGGAACAAAACTCGAAAAATGGTGGTCTGTAGTCACTTTAATCATGTGTATAGTACATGTAGGTGAATGCATGAAGCTGGAATGGTGACCATTTAGTTCAACCTTAATTTGATTAGGTATGTTAAACAAACTTGGGTATATAGGAGCACATTAGATAAAAATATGGAAGAATACTGCTGTTAAAGAAATACTGAACTGATGAAATTTTTGCCCCTTGCATATGCAGTTTATTGCACAGTGCCATCTCAACGTCAAATTGGCAAAAGTGCATAACCCAATACTTAATTTCCACTTAGCAAACAGAGGACTCGATGCGAGAACCAACAACGCAGCTAGTGGCGTTGGAATTTACGGTACCATACTACTAGAGCTGGCCTGAGATGGCGCTAGGTGTGATTTTGCGGTAGTGCTTCTAGTACAGAATAGCTTTAAGATGTCCATGGTCGGATTTTATTAATCAAGATGTCAATTAAAAGAAAAAACAAAAAGTTATAAAGTAAGTATCTTTTACATAATCAATGGTTTGATGGTTTGTTTGACCCGATTGCTAAGAAAGCATGTGTATGCGTGTAAGTAAGCAACCAGGGAAATGACGGCTTTAAGTCCTCTCCAAGGGAATCAGTAATGAGGATTACTGCCTTATCAAAGGGCGCTAGCACATCGACTTGGTTTCGAACCCAGAACCTCCCAGTTATGAGACCACTGTTCTACCACTGAGCCATCGCGTCTCCTATGCACTGATTACAATGATGTTTAGAGTTGAATCTGGCTTACTGTGTGCATTGGTTTACCATGTAAAAAGGAGCACAGTGTATACAAAAATTACGTTTGGTTATTTGTGTCTTTGATTTCTTTGTATCATATTCAATGTTTGTTTGCTGCATTTTATCTGGAATTAATACGGTAACCTCCTCCAATCAGGATGATGTAATGACTCCGCTGAGTTCACAACTCGCCATTTGTCATTTTGCACGTATGTGTCTGCAGCTGCAGTTAGGGTGTAGGCCAACTTCTGCAATTCGCTCGTTCTTCTTGTGATCCCTTGTGGGCGCCTTGAACCCTCCATATAACATATTAAACCCGTACCTGCCAAAACTATTGAGGTGCAGTACAACACCTGTGCAGGTGCCTTAATTGCAATAGCCGTGCATTGTGTTATTGCTTCATGTGGATGTGCATGGCGCCATATGGCTCCGTAAGACCACTACAAGAAGCCCTGCAATGCTCGCCAGAAGCCCTTGGGATGTTTGCAAAGAAGTACAACGGCTGCACGCGTTATCTACCTTCATCAATTACCAGAGCCACATGCAGGAAATACCGGGCAGGTAGAGAATTCTCCTGCAGGAGCTTGTGTGTTCTTCAAAAAATGTACAGAATCGTGCGTCCGATGCAAGGATTTCCCAAAAAAATTGTAAAGCAGATACAGAGCTAGTGAGGCGCATGGCGGTTATTACCGTGGCTTAACCGACAACATCCTAGATTTTCTATATCTGATCATTTGCAATATGTTAAAGGTATAGACCAGTTCTGGTCATGCGATTGAATTGTGAAAGAAATGTTGTGGAATCGATCAGAAAAGGTTGATCATTTAGCATACAGTGTGAGTCCAAAAAAAAATGTACACCTAGAAAATTGCTAATTATTTTAAAAATCATTTATGAATAGTAAATTATTATACATCTTATGAAAGAGTGTTTTATCCCAAATCATTTGGTATCATTTTTTCGTGGTATGTGGTCACGCTTGGATGAACAGGAGACATTGTTTAAGAGAGTGCAAAAATCGACTTGCGCCAAAGTGATGCCTATGTCATGTTTGAATAAAACAATTGGGATTTGGGTATTAATTCGGTCTTTGCAGATCCATATCAAAACACACACAGAGTCACACTCAGTGAGTAACACACACACACACACACCCAAATACGCACACACACGCACGCACACACACAGACACATTTCCGCGCACTCAGACAAATGAAAAATACGCGCAGCCAAGTCATTATTACATAATGAATATTTCTGTAAAATCGCAAATTTCCAATTTAATATTAAAATAGAATTTAAATTCAATCATAATGCCATAATGAAAGTTTGGTGCATTAACATCACAATGAATTGTTTTTATCCCAAAGGACTCGGTCAGTCTGCATCTAAATGTGCTATGTGAGAGGGTGTGTGTGTGTGTATGTGTGTGTGTAACTTTGCTTCTGAAAAAAAGCATATGCAATGCATCTCATTTGATACATTCAATTCATTCTCTCACTTTATAACTTTTGGGCAAGTCGATTTTTGCACTCTCGCAAACAATGCCTCCTGTTCACCCAAGCGTGAACATATACCATACAAAAATGAAACCAAAAGATTTGGGATATAACACTCTTTCAAAACATGTATGATAACCTTTCGTTCATAGCTGATTTTTTTTAAAAATGACAATTTTCTGAGTGTAAACTTTTTTTTGACTCACACGGTATAAGTATTGGTGTGTACTGCAAGGTTCTGGAATCATCAAAATGATAAGAAATTTGGCCCAGTCTTGGTAAAGTTACAAGCATTGTGCACAGAAAGGTGTATATGGGACTACCCTATATCTATCCAGTCCGGATAGATATGATAATTTACCAAATATATCAATTAATAGGCGGTTTCCCGGCAAAATTTGTATCATCACGTATTAGTAAAAACATGTTCTTTCACATGATTGGTAATAAGAGCTTCCATTTCATTTTTTGAGAGGGGGGCGTTTCCAAAACTGGTCTATACCTTTAATAGTGCTACTAAAGCTCAGAGCAGATGACATGATAACACTTTATTTCCATGACACTATACAATATTTGGTAACGTTTGGACTGCAAATTACCAAATAGGTCTAGCTTGGACTTGTCCTGTATATTACTTACCGTTACACGTTGTGCCATCATGATGAAGCTCATATCCTGCTGTACAGGAACAGTCGTATGAACCAACATTGTTGGTACATATCTGACTACATGCATTCATGTCTGTTGAACTACATTCATCAATATCTGCAAAAATCAAAATGGACACAAAATGATGCCAATAACACAGAGTTCTAGTCCTATGTTCTAACTTCAAAAACTTTAAATAGATTGGTGTCAGACATAATCACATTTTCACAATTGAAAAATTAAAGTAAAGGCTGCAAGCTGTCAACCTACGAGAATGACAGCTCACAAGACTTTTGCAAAGTGATCTGAGGGACCATGCGTCCAACATTCAGTCTTATGGACTGTCTGTCTCGTTGGTGTACCGGGATGCCCCGTTAGGTTACACAATCTTGTAACTGTTGATAAAAACATTATTTTGTCAAAGAACCTGATAATTGAAAGGATCGAGGGAAGAAAAGTTAGAAGAAATCCATTAACATGCAAAGAGTAGCCCAGATGACAAGCACATACATAAGCACTGACAGTGTTGTTACAGATGTGAGTACAGTCGTGCGCAAACAAGCATTCGTTGATATCTATACTACTAATACTACTGGTACTACTACTCATGATATTATGTTAAAGGTAATGATGATAATACTAACAATAATAACAACAAGGAAAACAATAATAGTGATATTAAGAACAGTAATGTCCTAGAATTATAAGACATTTAATATATCTACGAAGTCTCAAGGTGCTCTACGAAATAGACATTTAATATAGGCATGGAATTTTCACCACTGTGCCAATCTTTAATGATTTATTTGAATAATTGTATAATTACTTGTTGTATCTTTCGTCGGATATTATGTTATCGAATTTGTATGTATTGCATATTCATTTGATTTTGTTATATTATGTGGAAAATAAAGAAACCTTGAAACCTTGAAACCTTTATTACTAACGAATCCAGAGAGGTTTAACACTAACATTCCATAATCATTTGTATAAGGCTTACCTATACATGTAAATCCATTAACATGCAAAGAGTATCCCGGATAACAAGCACATACATAAGCACCGACAGTGTTGTTACATATGTGAGTACAGTCGTTTGCAAACAAGCATTCGTTGATATCTAAAAGTCAAACACAAAATAAAAAGATACCATGCAAGTGAGAAGTTAAAAACGTTTCACCTCAAGCAGAGAGTCGCTTTTGGAGGACAATGACTGTCCCCCAATAACGACATAAGTCCTGCGTTAGAGTTTAAGAATCGCCCGCTGCTATAGGACTTTTGTAGCTTCACCGATTTACCATATATTCTTTTCCTATTATAAAACATAACAATGTTCACCCAACTAAGTTGTGAAGGCAATCCGTGTGTGTCTGCACTGAGCTGCGGTTAGGACGTATGTACAGCTCTTGCAATTCGCTTGCACTTCTTACTGTCCCATGTAGGTGCATTGTGCCTTGCACCCTCCATATAAACACATTAAACCATTACCTGCCAAAACCATTGAGGTGAATTGCAACATCCGTGCCGGTGCTTTAATTGCAATAACCTAGCAATGTGTCATGACTTCATGTGACTGTACATGGTGCCACATGGCTACATAAGACCACTACAAGAAGCCCTGCGATGCTCGCCAGAAGCCCTTGGATTGTTTGGAAAGAAGTACAACGGCTGCACTTGTTATCTACCTTCATCAAATACCATAGCCACATGCAGCGATTACTGGGCAGGTACATGATTGGTAATAAGAGCTTCCATTTCATTTTTTGAGAGGGGGCGTTTCCAAAACTGGTCTATACCTTTAATAGTGCTACTAAAGCTCAGAGCAGATGACATGATAACACTTTGTTTCCATGACTCTATACAATAGTTGGTAGTGTTTGGACAGCAAATTATCAAATATGTCTAGCTTGGACTTGTCCTGTACATTACCGTTACACATTGTGCCATCATGATGAAGCTCATATCCTGCTGTACATGAACAGTCATATGAACCGGCATTGTTGGTACATATCTGACTACATGCATTCATGTCTGTCGAACTACATTCGTCAATATCTGAAAAATCAAAACAGACACAAAATTATGCAAATAACACACGCTTTTAGTCTTGTATTCCAAATACTACATCTTTAAATAGAATGGTGTCAGATATAATCACATTTTCACATTTAAAAGCTTATATATATTAAAGTCAATTCAATTAAATTCAAAACATATTTGACCAGCTAAAGTAAAGGCTGCAAGGCATCAACTCAGGAGAACGACAGCTCACGACACTTCTGAAAAGTGATCTGACGGTTTTATGAGACCAATATTCCGTCTCGTACTGCCTACTGGGCTGTCGGTGAACTAGGATGCCCCATTAGGATACACAATTTGTTGAATGTTGAATAAAACATTATTCTGTCAAAGAAACTAACAATGTAAAGCAATGAATGAAAATAAGTTAGAGACAAGTAAAGAATAATAAGGCTGATAACGAGACTCTCGTTGTTTTCATTAGATTTTCATACAATTCTTCTACACAGCTCGCCACCAAATCTACCAAATTTTGTACCGAGAGCTTTAAAGATAAAGTTGAGTTCTGGTCATGCAATTGCATTGCGAAAGAAACGGAGTGGAATCGATCAGATAAAAAGGATCATGTAGCATATATATTGGTGTGTACTGCAAGGTTCTGGAATCATCAAAATGATAAGAAATTTGGCCCAGCCTTGGTAAAGTAACGAGCACTGTACACAGAAAGGTGTTTATGGGACTACACGAACATGTGGCATAAATATGAGGCCCAAATTTATAAGCTGTTACATGTCATATTTAGAATATGAAGTCATTTGAAGAGCCATGCTTTTCAGGTAACATTTTTTCTGATATTCTTCGACATTTGCATGATAACAATGAAAACGCTCACAAATTATTTTTCACCTCTCCCCATAACTCAAACTTCTCTTTAAGTTGTGAATATTTATTTACCTGGGAAATCTAGAGAACATCTAAACAATTGAATGCTTTAGCAGATATATTTGACAAGCTTTTATTCGATGGGTAATTGATATTTGTTTTCCATGAATCGTCTCCGAAAAACACCAGTGCGTAAAATTTACATATGGTACATCGATCGATACCCACAAAAAGAAATGATTGGGCATAACAAACTTAACACATGATCTCAACATATCTTTTACAACAACATAAAGTGCATCATTAGACAACTATTCTAAAATAAAGCAGAAAAATAAGAGAAACATACTGATGAAAGTTTCAGGTTAATCTGACTAAATATAAGAAAGTTTTGATTTGTTGAAAGTTGTAATCATTGTACGTACGGGCACTTCAAATTGGCTGAAGCGGTAATGTCAATGTAAAGTAGTGCCGGACTACTTTCCCATCTGTTCCAACATAAAATGACTAAAATGTTATTTTTTTCTAAAGTTCATGGCTCAGGTGGGTCTATTCTTGTTAGAGGGCCTATAATAATATGATATCTGTAATATATTTTGAGTAGTGCCCCAAGGGAGAAGGAATTTACGAGAAAAACAGAAATTAATGATATTTTTGTACACGGCAAATAGGGGAGTTATCCACGTTATTCAAACATGTATAACTTCCATACTATTGGTCCGATTCATTTCAAACTTTTACCATTCTGTTTCTCTTATTTTTTTTTGCTTTCATTCAAATCAACTTATTACAAGGGTTCGATTGCCAATTAACGACAGTATGATTAAAAGTGGAATAAACTGGACGGAAACGGAGAAGAAACACTTCTCAATGACGTTATATAACATTGAGAGCTGTATTTTACCAGGTCGGGGGTTCGGTATCTCGAAAGAGACAAAGTGCGAAAATGATGACTTGCAGGTATATTACTTATGAAGTCATTACCATTGTAACACTGGAAGCCGAGCCAACCGGGCGAGCAAGTACAGGAATAAGAGTTGAGCAGATCAGTGCATACTCCTTGAAAACATGGATTTGACAAACATTCATCAATTTCTGTAAAAATGAAATGAAAATGGAAAATTGATTTCACAATAAAAATACACATTGTAAATCACAGTATGCTTCCATACTGTGAATTGTATTTGTATGCTAGTGATTCTTTAAAAGAATTGATACTTCATAATTGCATATAATTCGCCTGTGATTGAGTCACTGATTATCTTTAAAACTGTAACTTTTATATGACATTTTATGGTGACAATTTTTTTTTTAAATCTCCAACTCTATCTCCTCATTATCTCCTTTATTTCATTTCCTTCCTAGGCTTTTGGGCATCCGATTGGGAGGAGGAGGAAGAGGAGAGGGAGGCTGATGTGCCCCTGTATACCCGTGAGGATACGCCACTTGTGTATTTGTACCGTTACATGTCCTCATATCGATATCAAGACTGTATCCATCATTGCACGAACATATGTAGCTGCCTTCAGTGTTTGAGCATTCTTGACCGCAGTCACGGACTACAACACATTCGTCTATGTCTGAAAGAATACAAATGGAAAAAAAGAGTCGCGGTAAATAGACGAAACATAAGGACAAGGTTTTTACACAATTCTCACATCTCTGCTACTTTCATTTACAGGTTCAATAGTATACACTTTAAATTAACCATATGCTGCAACTAATTAATTTCCTGAACGGCTAAATAATGAGTCACAGTTTTTACATAATTCTCATATTTTTGTAACTTCAATTTGCATGCAGGTTGAAAATATTTATGGTAAAACCTGAAGGTACTCACAATGCTGTTACTAATCAAACAAATCGAACAAAACTTAAGTGCTGCATTGATTACAAGGTTAAAGGAAAATTCAAACTAATAGTTAAACAACTCTGAAATATTTGACAGTTGTAATCACTATACCTATGGTGAATGGTAACACCTGTGAATGATGGAAATAAAATACCACGTAAAACAAAAAAAGTACCTATGGGAACTTCCAATTGCCTGAATCGGCAATGTTTCTGTTATGTAGTGCCGGACAACTATCTTCTTTGTTCCAACACACAAAATGACTTTAACAACAATACAAAATTCTCCAAATGCATGACTCTGGATGGTCTTTCATTTTTAAAGGACCTATAATAATGTACTATCCATATTATCTGTTAGTAATGCCTAAAGGGAGAACGCAATTGGGAGAAAAACAGAAATTAATGATATATTTGTACACAACAAACAGGGAAGTGTGACTAATTCACAATCCACTGACAAAATTGCCAATTTGAGATTTGCATAAATATAGTGATCTCATGTTCCAGACAGTCAAAACTCTCTTATTATTGGTCCTATCTATTTCAAACTTTCGCCATTGAGTCTGTTTTTTATTTCTGCCTTTATACTAATGAACCTATTAATTACAAGGGTTGGATTCCCATTTAACTTAATTAATTCCTTTAGCCAATATTTATATGGATGATTCGTCCCAAGTACTTTATATTTTGAACATCTGAAATCAGGTTTGTAAACATCAATTTTATAGGAATCATACCTTGACACATTGTTCCGTCTGGCTGAAGTTGATAGCCTTGATAACAGGCACAGCTATATCCCATACCCATGCCATTATCAATGCATCTCTGACTACAGTTATGACCCAAAATGCACAGATCCACATCTAGAATGAAGAACAAGGAGAAGTAGAAGAAGAGGAAGATGAAGAAGAACAGGAAGAATGTGGAGAAGAAGAAGAGAAAATAAGAGGAAGAAGAAGAAAAAGCGAAAGAAGAAGAAGAGGAAACAAATAATAAGGAGAGGAAAATAATACGACGATGGAGAAGAAGATAAGGAAGAAGAAAAGAAGATGAAGAAGAAGAAGAAGAGAAATAAGAAGAAGATAAAGAGGAAGGAGAAGAAGAGGAATAATAGAGAGAGGAAGAGAAAGAAGAACAAATGAAGAAGAAAGAAGAAGATGAAAGATGGAGAAGAAGAAGAGGAAGAATAGGGAGAACAAGAGAAAGAAGAACAAGGAGAACAAGAGGAAGAATAGGGAGAAGAAGAGAAAGAAGAAGAAAAAAGAAGAACAAAGAAGAAGAACAAAAGAGGAAGAAGAAGAAAAGAGGAAGAAGAAGAAGAAAAAGAGGAAGAAGAAGGGAAGAAGATAAAGAAGAAAAGGAAAGAAGAGGCAGAATAGGGAGAAGGAAGAAAAAATAAGATGAAAGATGGAGAAGAAGAAGAAGAGGAAGAATAGGGAGAAGAAGAAGAGGACCAATAGGGAAAAGAAGAGGAATAAGAAACAAAAAGGGGAAGAAGAAGAAGAAGAAGAAAAGAAGAGGTTATTAGGCAAAATAAATATTCACAAAACAAACGAAAAGTGGTTTCAAGGCTGTCCTCGGTCTTAGAATAATCCCTATCCTAACCTTAAAACCCAATCGCAACTCTTCCCATGAACTTAACCACATGACTCTGATGTAATAAATCGCAAAGCAAATATATGGTCATCGGGGTACCATCAATAAATGGGCTATCAAAGAAGGGGGGTAGAGATGAAATGCCCTGGTCAAAATATAAACATGTATGTATAAATACATCAGAAACATAAAGAATCAGATATTCAGAAGCTGTCTTCTAGTTTCATTCTGCCTTTTTATAAAGAGAATTTTCCCAGAAGAAATGACGCCTTTAACCCTATATATATATATCCCCCTCTACATTTATCGCCATAATTTGTTTATGCAAAAAATCTTGCGCTGAAATTTAATGACTTTTTTTTTCGAGTCTTGCGCATCTTTTGAAACAATTTTTTTGAAAATTGGACCTACCGTTACAAAGTCACGTGACCTTAATATGTCTTTGCATGTCAGCCCGAACATTGCTCATTTTCGTGATTTGTGCACAAAAGATATGGAAATATCTTCCAAAAAAGAGATAAAACATTGGTTATTTGGTCTTGTTTATAGTAATGGTGTTTGTTTTGGGGTCAAAATAGTTGAATTATAGTTAGAAATGAAATAAGACAACAAAAACAATAAAAGACATCAGTTACAAAAACTAAGAAATACATAAGAAATTATAAAAAACAATAAATAACATAAGGTATAACCTGGCTCTTCCAAATTTGTTTGTTGTATCATTATTCCCAATGGATATTTGTAGTGAAAACAAATGTTTAAATATGAAGAATATAATTATGATTTATGGGTCAAAATGTGAATTTTATGACCTTAATTCCATAAATTACCACAATATGCAAATGAATGAATTTTTCAAAAAATTGAAATTACCATAGTATACTATACACTTCACTTGACATGCATGCACATTTTCGTGGCGATCAGCAGTTTCACGGCCGAGATCTTAGAGGGCCAATAAGCCCCGCGATGCAGTTTCAAAATAGCCCAGGCTATATCTAGAGTTAAAGGAGTGGTTAATTCATGTCTTCAATAATTATGTATACCGGGAAATGCCGAATTAGTTTGATGAATAGTTACCTTCATCACATGTAGGTCCAGTCCATCCATTCAAACACATACAAGAGAAGGCATCTTGAAGATTATGACAAGCTCCTCCATTGTGACACGGTCTTACGTAACACTCGTCAATATCTATCAACAGAGAGGACAATCAAAATACATTTGGAGTCTAATTGAAAACGGAATTTAGTGAGATGAAAGATATTTCTATCAATGCCATGATTGCTTACAACACATTGTTTGATATCAATGATACGCATACGAGTATTTCCCAGTATTTTCTAGTATTTCTCTGTATCTCCCAGTATTTCCCACCCCAACGGTAAATACCAGTATTTCCTGGGAAATTACCAAGCCTGGCGGTTATGTGGTTATTGAATTAGATATTATATTTCCGTTAAAATCTATGAAAAGACAAGGACGGTGATTGACTCAATACTAAGATATTATATTGATATTCGATTCCAAAGAATTAGGTACTTCATTTACAGAACAATTACTATTTAATCTCAGAGTGCATATTATTCACCTAGCTCTGATAATTTAACCTCTGCCATTTTTACACCGAATCATGTAATATAACATTTATTAACTGATTGGGGTGTAATATATATTTTTACATCTGACATTCTTACTTCTGACATTTTTACGTCGGGACATTTTTGCCTGGCATAATATTACATAGCCATGATTGTTATTGTTATCAATATTATTATAATTATTATTATATCCTTCATGTATAGTTTTATGCATTACGATTGCACAGAGCACGAAAAAGGGATAGTTTCACTATTAAATTTGAGAGCGTGAGAAAATTTACTATTTGGCATGTTATAGTATATTCCGGAATCCACTTTTTCCGCCGATCACCGATATTTCTGCGATCGATATCTTTGCTTCCATACTGTGATTTGTATTTGTATGCTAGTGATTCTTTAACAGAATTGAAGAATGATACCTCATAATTGCATATAATTTGCCTGTGATTAAGCCACTTAGTATCTTTAAGACCTAACTTTAAAAAATCTTAAGTATTGTATTACTGAAAATGTTGAATGAAATGTGAAATACATCTACATTTCTGCTCTATGGGCAATGAAGTGCATTTGGAAGCTTTGTACTTAATACATGTAACTTTTATATTTTATTTTTATTTTTTAATCTCCAACTCTATCTCCTCTCTATCTCCTTCATTTCCTTTCCTTCCTAGGCTTTTGGACATCCGATTGGGAGGAAGAGGAGGAGGAGAGGGGGGTTGATGTGCCCCTGTACCCTTGAGGATACACCACTTGTTGATTTGTACCGTTACATGTCCTCATATCGATATCAAGACTGTATCCATCATTGCACGAACATCTGTAGCTGCCTTCAGTGTTTGAGCATTCTTGACCGCAGTCACGGATTACAACACATTCATCTATGTCTGAAAGAATACAAATGGAGAAAAAAAAGAGTCGCCGTAAAGCGACGGAACATAAGGACAAGGTTTTTACACATTTCTCACATCTCTGCTACTTTCATTTACAGGTTCAATAGTATACACTTTAAATTAACCATATGCTGCAACTAATTAATTTCCTGAACGGCTAAATAA
The DNA here is from genome assembly GCA_037976565.1 of Mesocentrotus franciscanus. Taxonomy (NCBI): domain Eukaryota; kingdom Metazoa; phylum Echinodermata; class Echinoidea; order Camarodonta; family Strongylocentrotidae; genus Mesocentrotus; species Mesocentrotus franciscanus. The sequence goes on from CP137671.1 coordinate 3,800,683, forward strand.
TGAGTCACAGTTTTTACATAATTCTCATATTTCTGTAACTTCAATTTGCATGCAGGTTGAAAATAATTATTGTAAAACCTGAAGGTACTCACAATGCTGTTGCTAATCAAACAAATCGAACAAAACTTAAGTGCTGCAGTGATTACAAGGTTAAAGGAAAAATCCAAACTAATAGTTAAACAACTCTGAAATTGTTGACAGTTGTAATCACTATACCTATGGGAACTTCCAATTGGCTGAATCGGCAATGTTTCTGTTATGTAGTGCGGACAACTATCCCATTTGTACCAACACACAAAATGACCACACACACACAAAAAAATCTTCAAAATGCATGACTCTGGAGGGTCTTTCATTTTTAGAGGTCATATAATAATGTACTATCCATAATATATATCAGTACCGCCAAAAGGAGAACGCAATTGGGAGAAAAACAGAAATTAATGATATGTTTGTACACAACAAACTCTGACAAAATTGCTAATTTGAGATTTGCATAGATATAGTGATCTCATATTCCAGACAGTCAAAACTCTCTTATTATTGGTCCTATCTATTTCAAACTTTCACCATTCAGTCTGTCTTTTATATTTCTGCCTTTATACTAATGAACCTATTAATTACAAGGGTTGGATTCCCATTAACTTAATTCATTCATTTAGCCAATATTAGTATGGATGATTCGTCCAAAGTATTTTATATTTTGAACATCCGAAATCAGGTTTGTAAACACCAATTTCATAGGAATTATACCTTGACACATTGTTCCGTCTGAACTTGTTCAAAATTTCTTTGCTACAAGACAATGAAAACAGTTTGCGAAATTTCTTGCAACCTTTTACGAACCTTTTGCAACCTTTAACGAACCCTGGCGAAACCCCAAATTCGCTACGTTCGCAAGCATGCGCCGCTCAGTGAGATACCCCCTTTAGGTTTTTGTGTGAAAGTCTTTGCGATTGTATTCATCCTAGAGGAGTACCCGTTTAGGGTACGAAAAAAGAAATACAGTACCTGACAATGTAAAATTAGTATGAGATGGAGATGGCTTATACCTTCTTCACACGTTGTCCCTGTCCAACCAGATTGGCAATCGCAAAGAAACGCATTGAACTCATCTACACATTCACCATCATTTTGACAAGGTCCAGATTCACATTCGTCAATTTCTAACAAACAGAGGAAAAGAAGGTGAAAAACTAGAAAAAATTAGGCCACAACCTTTCTTTAATTAACATGCTTGTATAGATATATTGACTGCTATGAGAGGCGTAGCTGTTTCTATAGGCTCAAGGGGACGTTACATCCTGCTATGACCACCGAGGCGAGCTGCGGCGACGTTACATCCTGCTATGACTCCGAAGCGCGCTGCGGCGCGCCAAGGGGTCATTGCAGGATTTAACGTCCCCTTGAGCCTATAGAGTAGTGAAATGTGACATCATCAAAAAAACTATTTTTAGAATTTCTCAATTTGAACTTCATTTTCCGAACGAGCATCAAAAATAGTTTCCAAATGTCGAAAACCAATTGAATATGTTGAGTATTGGCTGAGATATGACCATCTGAATAAATAGATTTCCTATAGGAACTCATTGTGTTAATTTGCTCTGCTCTGGTTCATAACATTACGAACCAGAGCAAAATAACACTGAGTTCCTATAGGAAATCTTTTTTTTCAGATGGTCATATCTCAGCCAATACTCAACATATTCCATTGATTTTCGACATTTAGACATTATTTTGATGCTCTGTCGGAAAATCAAGTTCAAATTGAGAAATTCTAAGAATTGATTTTTTTTTATGAAGTCACAGCTTCGGTATTCTATAGAAACAGCTATGCCTCGAATATAAAAGCGGTCCATATATCTTTTATATACCCAATTCACAAAAAAATCTACAAAGAATTCTTGCCTTATCCTTTTCTTAAGTAAAAATTGGTTAAAACATCACATAAAATTTGAGACACTGTCTGTTAATCTTCGCTGGAAAGTTGCCTGAATGTTACGATCATTCGGGAATCGCACACACTAAGCGACCAAATCACTCACACACTGTATGGTATCCGCGCTCGCACAAAGAAACTTTTTACACGTAAACCAATGGGGATCTCAGCAAAATTTAAATATGCGGTCCGTTACCTGGGGCAACTAGAATAGTTCGTTTCTTTGCGTGCATAGCTAACATCACGACTCCAATTTCTACCAATCATTTGACTAGATTTATTCAACATACTAAAGAGAGGTATATAAAGTACAATAAGCTCACAATAATATGATAATGATGATGACAGTGGGTTCTTGTATAGCCCTCATGTCTGTCAGACTTGACACTTCAGGCGCTCCACTATTGATGGCTGATTCCCAATAGACAATGATAGACACCATACTAGTAACAGGTTTGTTTTCTTATGACATAATATACAAATATTGACTGTTTTGGTGCGCATGGTTAAAACTATTGCCCAAAGTGATCTCAAACCTGTACTGTGCCCCGAGACAATGCAGTCTCTACATCACAGAGGAGTTAGTTTTGACTGTTACCCCCAAAATAGGTAGTCAATATTTATTTTATTTACCTCATCACGCTTTTCAATCCTAAAAAAGAGATAAACATTTATATTTTAGAAATATAGTTGTCAAAATGCATTTATTTGTAAAAATTACCTGACCCAAAGTATGCCTATTGCTCGTGTCTCACTGTGCATTATTAACATCACGCGCAAGCAAAACTATGCCCACTAAATATTTTTTGCTATACTGCCCAGCAGGCAGAAGCGAATTTCATGGCCGCAGTTTTGACCTATCAGAGGCCTAGAATCTGCATATGCAGTATATACATAATACACATATATCTTTTAACCTCAGCATATTTACGACAATTTTGGTTGAAATAGGGGCTTTCATAAGATTCTACTTATGTCAATATATGTAAAATGTCTTCCATTCTATGAAAGCAAACTAAACAGTTGAAATCTATATATATAAATATATGTATGGAACAATGTTAGTAACACTAAATCACTTTTCATTACCAGGTAGTTACATGTATGAACAACAGACTTTAGAAATGTATACTAGTACATTGTAGCTGGTAGCAATAAAACATTAGCAGGAATATACATTTACCATACTGGACAGTTAAAGAGATTTATTGGAGGTGTCGTGATCTAGCGCAGTGTTTGTTTAACTTTTTAATATTTACGGAACCCTTTTAAGAAACCCTTCGTAAACCCGACTCCGAACCTAGCCCTATAATAATAATAATTGTATGTACCAGGGAAACATCATCAGCACCAATATGCTGTTCTTCTTGAGGGCCCTGCAATTATTCACTTGAACAAAATGTGTTGGATCATCAAGTATCCCTCAGCAGAACAGCTGGACAAGGTGATCCTTCCAAAATTATTTGTCATATTATCATATTGTGTTTTTATTTGTTTGTATTTACACTCGGTAAATAAACCCAACCCTGGCGGTAAAACACTTTTGTTATTGAATTAAATTATATATTTCTATTAAAACTCATGAAGAGACAAGGATGTGATTGACTCAATACTGAGGAATTATATTGATATTTCATTCCAAAGAATTACATGTAGGTACTTGTACTTTACTTACAAAACAGTTACTATTTAATTTCAGAGTGCATATTATTTACCTAGCTCTGATATTTTAACTCTGCCTATGTTTACCTCTGCCAATAAATCAACAGTAAAATGCTCATAATTATTTTCGCGAAATCAGTTCAAAAGGTAATTTCAATTATACCAAACTGTACATCTCAATTATCTCATAAAAATCCTGTTTAGATTATAATAGACCATTGTAATGTTCGAACATTTCAATAGCTGATGGACAAGGTTATCGAAACTGAGGAGTACCCGTTTAAGGTAAGAAACAAAAATACAGTACCTGGCAATGTAAAATTAATATGAGATGGAGATGGCTTATACCTTCTGCACACGTTCTCCCTGTCCAACCAGATTGGCAATTGCAGAGAAACGCATTGAACTCATCTACACATTCACCATCATTTTGACAAGGTCCAGATTCACATTCGTCAGTTTCTAACAAACAGAGGAAAAGAAGGTGAAAAAGTTAAAACAAAATTAGGCAGCAACCTTTTATTAATAAACATGCTTGAGTACAATAAGCTCACAGTGATATGATAATAATATAATGATGATGATAGTGGGTTCTTGTATAGCACTCATCTTTGTCAAACTCGACACTCCAGGCGCTCCACTATTGATGGCTGATTCCCAATAGACAATGATAGACACCATACTAGTAATAGGTTAGTTCTCTTATAACATAAGATACAAATATTGACCGTTTTGATGGGCATGGTTAAAACTATTGCCCAAAGTGTCTCAAAACTGTACCGTGCCCCGAGACGAAGTTGAGTTGTGAAGTGCAGTCTCGACATCACATAGGCTCACAATGATATGATAATCATCAATAGTGATCTGTCAGTTTATGACAGGTTCAGTGACCCAATCAGAGTTCTACTTCAAGTGTCTCTCCAAGTACTTCGGTCTTTAGCCATCCGTTTCAGCATTTCATATCCTGTTGCTCCACATTCTGCGATTAAATCATCTAGAAAGTCTTTACGAGGTCTTCCCCTCAACTTCTTTCCATGTAGATGACCTTCTAGAACTCTGATCATCAAGCCGTCATCATGCCGCATGATGTGTCCAAGCCATTTCTTCTTAATAATAGGATATGATAATAATATGATGATAATAGTGGGTTCTTGTATAGCGCTCATGTCTGTCAAACTTGACACTCCAGGCGCTCCACTATTGATGGATGATTCCCAATAGGCAATGATAGACGCCATACTAATAATAGGTTAGCTTTCTTATAACATAATATACAGTGTACAAATATTGACTGTTTTGATGGGCATGGGTAAGACTAGTGCCAAAGTGATGTCAAAACTGCCCAGACACGAGGTTGATTTACATACATAGTGCAGTCTCGACATCACTGAGGAGGTATTTTTAACCTATACCCCAAAAATAGGCAGTCAATATTTGTTTTATTTACCGCATCACACTTTTCAATCCTAAAAAAGAGATACACATCTATATTTTAAAAATATGGTTGTCTATACTTGTCGATATTTGTAGGGAAATTACCTGACCCATGAGTAGGCCTATTGCTCGTGTCTCACTCCGCGTTGTTAACTTCACGCGCAAGCAAAACTATGCCCATTAAATATATTTTGTTATATCGTCATTCATATATTCTTGTTCATTGATAGGTTAAAACTTAAAAGTGTGTTACATGACCAAAAATAGACATACTATTTTGGAAAAGTACTATTCGGCTCCCAAACCGTAAATAGTACTTTTAGTTGAAGTACTATTAAAACACAGGAATGGCTACAGCGGGTTCCTTTGAATTCTTTGATTTTTACAGCAAAATATTTAACATAAGATTGACAATGAATATATGAATGAAATATATTAAGCAAAATATACCGCCTTTAATCGAGTCTCTGGATTAAAACTATGGTTCCTCTATGATTGCAATAGTTTTAACCAGAACCTCTCAAAACAGTGTATATTTGTATACTATACCGCCCAGCAGTCAGTAGCGAATTTCATGCCTGCAGTTTTGACCAATCAGAGGCCTAGAATTTTCATATGCGGTCTATCTTTTAAAGTAGACATACGAAACGATCCCAAATATTTAGAAAATCACATCAATAGAAAGCTTTTAACCCCCAGAATAACGCTAAATGGAGTCCAACCGACAATACAAGTTCAGAGTGGTGAATTTAGGCGAGTAAACTCCACCAAAATCTCTAAGTTAGATGCGGAATTGCACAGAGAAAATGGGTCCTCTATTCAAGACGTCACGGCCGGGATCTTGAGCTTAGCGAGTGGCAAATCCCTGGTAAATCTCTGAGAAACATTAGTTTGAAGCACTTTAAATGTTACAAACTTACCATCAAATTTATTGTTATTATTATTATTATTATTATTATTATTATAACTATTATTATTATGTTTATTATTAGTTTAGCATCGTAATTTTTGTTATTGTTATTTATCTGACAATTAAGGATGTCACTTTTTTATGAACATCGCACGAAAAAAATATTAGAAGAGGATATGAAATATGACAGACAATGTTTAGGGACATATGTTATTTAGACATGAACAATGTTAAAATCAGCCGATTGTGCCGTTTTCGTGCAAAAAACTTACACTTTGATCATTTTCAGTGTCTCCAATTTCATCATAATTATAGCCAGTGCACGCTAAGGTCTCGGTGAGGCCTTTTCACTTCATGCATAAGTGCAGCAGGCCCTGCAACCATCGCTCGTGCCCCGGGTAATGCCTGGATTACATTTGCCCCGGGCGCCGTACGATAAATTGATCTTCGATTTTTCGTGCGAATGTTGCATCGTAGGAGGCTACGGGCTACGACGTTTGTGTTTACATTATCTACGACCATCGTGTCATTTCTTGTATTGGCCCTCAGGGCAGGCCAGGGCTGATCCGTACAGAGGCTGGTTGGAGATTGTACGAAAATCGTGCAATTGCAGTGCAGTAGCCGTGCAGTCTCCGCAGTCTCCGCAGCCTCCGCATGGAAATTGTACGGAGCCCGTGCAGCTTCCGTGCAGAGGTTGCGCGAGCAGGCGCGGTAACCGTGCAGCCGCCGTGCCGTTTTTGAGCCGTTTTTGCCCCCATGTTCACCGAAAAATCGTGCGTTTGCTGCACGATCAGCGCGAGGCCTCAGCGATGCTCGTACGGTGATCGTGCAATGCCACCTACGACATGTCTACGGGCTATGGGCTTACGATTTTTCAAATTTGTTTAACTTCTCGCGAAACAAAATCGTAGAGGATGCGGAGCCCGTGAATCCGTACGAATAACTCACGGCCGCCTCCCGCCTCCGCGGAGGCGCGCGGAAAAAGGGATACGGGCAGGATATGGGCTCCGTAGACTAATCGCAGGCCAAATGTAATCCAGGCATAGCTACATGATGAGCCCTTCGGACAATTTATTCGGCAGCGAGTATACCTGCATATTTAGCGCATTGCGATTACATTCGGTTGCGGTCCTAAGTTTTTAATGTACACACAGTGTGTACAAAGCGGAGCATGTGGCGACCCGAGTCACTTCAAGCTTTCAGTTTTATCAATCTATTTCATCACAATTCAGTCTAGCATCATGACTTATCATGTCACAATAAAAATGAAACATAAGATTGTTAGACTTGCAAATATTCATGTTTAAATCTCGACTCAACCTTGAAAATAAATAACAATACGTAGGAACTGTGTATTGACATTGACAGTATTATAACCTATGATTATAACACACACAATCTATAGCAGCTCCTGCAGCAGCATCTGCGAAAAAGTTAGCGGGCCCCACTGTCAAGCAGCCGATCATCCGAATGTGGCAATCATAAGCCCCACTTTGTGTGCTGCAAGTGATATGAGGGAGTGTGTGCGGCGGAAAAAAAAAACTTTCTTTAAAAAATTCGGAAATCATTTCAAATTTGATAAAAATAAACTTTTGAGACTACCATGGATTAAATATATAATATGACAAAGTCCACGAGAAAACATGCGAAAGTATCAACTTAACGAGGTGAAAAATCGACCAAATTTCAGCTTTCTAGCAGTAGGTAGCAACCAAAATCGCAGTCCCAAGAAGCTTCAAGTATGGGGGAAATAGGTGCGCACGTAAGTTTGCCGAACAACCGCATTCCTTTTTTTTTAAACATGATATCAATCCACTCTTGTCAAAACCAATGCAGCCAGCTCACAGCCCCAAATTGAGCAAACCTTACGTACGCAAACGAAGTTCGTGCGCAAGCGCGCCATCTAGTGCCGAATGACGAACGTATTCTTACAACAAATCAAATCACATTAAAAGATTGTGCTTGAGGTTTTATTTGCACAACAAAACATCAAAAGGAAGGAAAAAATAGTCACCATCTTCACATCTTGTTCCCGTCCAGCCAGAATTACAGATACAACGGAATGCATTCTCCATATTGATACAAGTCACTTCGTTAGAACACGGGTTAGACGAGCACTCATCCACATCTGCATAGAAGGAAAAGTCAGATCATTCTTGGTAATTTCAGGAATATCAATCAATCAACATTTATTAGAGGTATGCTACAGACCATATATGCATTTTTCATAACAAGATAAACATTGTATATATTTTTTAAAGCAAAGATTTCACAAGAAACAAAACAAGACAAGGGTCATTCCTTAGAGCATGATGACAGATGTCAGGTGTTATACCTAGTGACTGGAAGATTGCCCGCACTACCCCTGTATATAAAGGAAAAGGTAATAAAGATGACCTCACTAACTATCGCCCTATTTCCGTAGTTTGCCATGTATCTAAAATGATAGAGAAGGAAGTTCAGTTACAATTACTTAAATATCTAAAAGAACACGATATGATAAATGTAGACCAGTATGCATTTCTCCCTCATCATTCTACAATTACCTGCCTTCACCGTGTAATTGACGATTTTCATGAATCCCTTAATAATAAGGAATTTATTGGGTCATGCTTTCTAGACATATCCAAATGCTTCGACTGCGTTGATCATGATTTACTCTTATTTAAACTAGAGAAATATGGCATATATGATAAAGAGTTGAAATGGTTTACAAATTATATTACTGGAAGAAAACAAATAGTTTGTTCCAAGGGTAAGAACTCAGCTTTAAAGGAATTATTAGTTGGGGTACCACAGGGTAGTGTACTTGCTCCTGTCCTCTTTCTATTATTTATCAGTGATATATCTGAAGGTCTTAATAATGCAGTTTGCTCTATCTATGCTGACGATGTCGTTATCTATGTTACTGGTGATAATATTCATAATGTTACTCTTAATCTACAAAATACAGTGAATGTTTTAAATAGTTGGTATAAAAGGAACCGTCTTAAGATAAATATAAGTAAAACCAAAACAATGTTAATTACGACTAAGTCATCGAATGTCTTAACATTTACATTGACCATGAACTCATCGAACAAGTCCATTCTATTAGGTACTTAGGTATTATTATTCATGAAAACCTGAAATGGAATGATTATTTAAGACAGTTATGTAAGTCAGTTGTATACAAGATTAATTGCCTTGGAAAATTACGAAAATTCTTAAACATGACACTGTTGAATACTATATATAAATCTACTATTAAACCTTGTCTTGATTACGGTGTCTCAGTTTGGGGTAACTGTCCTAATAAATTGAAATTACCCCTATTGAGACTCCAAAAAAGGGCAGCTCTCGTCATGTAACAAGTAATTACGACTATACTAATACTTCTGGTCTTGACCTGATGAAAAATCTGTCTTGGCAAACAATTGAGGATCGACGTTATTATTTTCTATCTACACTAATGTACCAATGTGTTCACGGTCTTGCCCCATCCCGTTTATGCAATGAGATTGAAATGTATTTCGATAGACATGGACTGAATACGCGTAATGCAAATTCCCTTAATGTTGTGCCGCCTAAACCAAACACTCAACTTTATTGTCAGTCCTTATTTAAAGTTATTCCGGTGCTAAAGTATGGAATCTATTACCCAATAACTTTCAAAATGCTAAGTCTCTGGATATTTTTAAATTATTGTACAAAAAATCAAAATCGAATCCATTGTAATGACCCCAACCTCTATTAAGCTAAAACGTTACATTTGCATACATTTATATGACTACATTTTTTTGTTCTTTTTAACTTATACTTGATATTATATAACCACCATTCATATTTAGAATCATTTTTGTTAAGGCCCTGAACTGTTATGTTACCATGTTTTGTATTACTTTGATTTATTCTGTATTTTACTTTGTTATACTTGAATTATGAATACTGAATTGTTATTGTTACTACTTTTTATATTATGCTTTTAATACCAGGTCCAAAATGTAAAACAGATTTATTTCTGATCTTGTGTACCTGTATAAATATGTATAAATAAATAAATAAATAAATAAATAGATAAGATAAGACGAAGAGAGCTCTAGACTAGAGAGAAACCTATGACAAATGAAAATATAAATATAAGCTTAAGAAAGCTATTGCTTGGGCAGAGCTGTATACTGTGCTTGATATTCAGTGTTATACAACATAATCACATAGTTCAAGTTAAATACTAGGTGAAGTATTTGATAAAATTAATTTCTATTCTCTTTTTTTTTGTATTCATTGAGTATATTTCTCAAAGCTCCAACTCTTTATCGTACATAACATAGTTTATACAAAATTGCAACATAGTTTATACAAAATTGCAACATAATTATAACAAAGGTTTTTTATCATTTGATAAACAAACACAAATACAACATAATTCATTGTTCATTATTTCACAATGTAAAGGAAGAAAAAAAAATCACAATCACATAATAGAAAGATATTACGGCACTACACAGTTATTTCATCCCAAACTAGATGGAACTTCAACTGCGCGCAGTCGAAAATGATGCCTCCGCCATAGAGCAATTTTACAAACCAAAATGGAAGCAATTTTTAAAATTCAAGTTTGATTGTAATCCATCTGTTGGTTCTAATGATAACGCGATCACGAGCTATTTTGAGATACATAATGAGCCCTGTGACCTTTGACCTCGTGATCCCCAAATCTAATCAGTTCATTGACTCTGCAAGATACATACATGACCCAAGTTTGGCGGTAATCCATCAATCGGTTCTTGAGATAAAGTGATCACAAGCTATTTTTGCATACATAATGAGCCCTGTGACCTTTGACCTTTGACCCCAAAATCTAATCAGTTCATTGACTCTGCAAGATACATACATGACCCAAGTTTGGCGGTAATCCATCAATCGGTTCTTGAGATAAAGTGATCACGAGCTATTTTTGCATACATAATGAGCCCTGTGACCTTTGACCTTTGACCTCGTGACCCCAAAATCTAATCAGTTCATTAGCTCTGCAAGATACATACATGACCCAAGTTTGGCGGTAATCCATCAATCGGTTCTTGAGATAACGTGATCACGAGCTATTTTTGCATACATAATGAGCCCTGTGACCTTTGACCTTTGACCCCAAAATCTAATCAGTTCATTAGCTCTGCAAGATACATACATGACCCAAGTTTGGCGGTAATCCATCAATCGGTTCTTGAGATAACGCGATCACGAGCTATTTTTGCATACATAATGAGCCCTGTGACCTTTGACCTTTGACCTCGTGACCCCAAAATCTAATCAGTTCATTAGCTCTGCAAGATACATACATGACCCAAGTTTGGCGGTAATCCATCAATCGGTTCTTGAGATAACGCGATCACGAGCTATTTTTGCATACATAATGGGCCCTGTGACCTTTGACCTTGGACCTCGTGACCCCAAAATCTAATCACTTCATTAGCTCTGCAAGATACATACATGACCTGAGTTTGGCGGTAATCCATCAATTGGTTCTTGAGATAACGCGATCACGAGCTATTTTGCATACATAATGAGCCCTGTGACCTTTGACCTTTGACCCCAAAATCTAATCAGTTCATTAGCTCTGCAAGATACATACATGACCCAGGTTTGGCGGTAATCCATCAATCATTTCTTGAGATAACGTGATCACGAGCTATTTATGCATACATAATGAGCCCTGTGACCTTTGACCTTTGACCTCGTGACCCCAAAATCTAATCAGTTCATTAGCTCTGCAAGATACATACATGACCCAAGTTTGGCGGTAATCCATCAATCGGTTCTTGAGATAACGCGATCACGAGCTATTTTTGCATACATAATGGGCCCTGTGACCTTTGACCTTGGACCTCGTAACCCCAAAATCTAATCACTTCATTAGCTCTGCAAGATACATACATGACCTGAGTTTGGCGGTAATCCATCGATTGGTTCTTGAGATAACGCGATCACGAGCTATTTTTGCATACATAATGAGCCCTGTGACCTTTGACCTTTGACCCCAAAATCTAATCAGTTCATTAGCTCTGCAAGATACATACATGACCCAGGTTTGGCGGTAATCCATCAATCATTTCTTGAGATAACGTGATCACGAGCTATTTATGCATACATAATGAGCCCTGTGACCTTTGACCTTTGACCTCGTGACCCCAAAATCTAATCAGTTCATTAGCTCTGCAAGATACATACAGGACCCAAGTTTGGCGGTAATCCATCAATCGGTTCTTGAGATAACGCGATCACGAGCTATTTTTGCATACATAATGGGCCCTGTGACCTTTGACCTTGGACCTCGTGACCCCAAAATCTAATCACTTCATTAGCTCTGCAAGATACATACATGACCCGAGTTTGGCGGTAATCCATCAATTGGTTCTTGAGATAACGCGATCACGAGAACGGGACGTACGTACGTACGTACGTACGGACGGACGGACAACCAGAAAACATAATGCCTCCGGCTACGTTGTAGCGGAGGCATAAAAACTAAAACAAAACAATGCTTTTTTTCAGAAAAAGACTGAATACTTAACGAAATATATTTTTAAAAATCATGAGTTACATATTTCTCAACATATTATTATACAGAATTGAAATTTTTAGTTTTTATTTTATTAAAACACGAAGTATCCCAAAACCCTCTCCTTCCTTTCCTCCTCTCTAACTCCTTGGACTTATCCTCCCACTTCCCCTTCCCCATTTCCTTCCCCTCCTCCCTTCTCCCATTTCCCCTCCCCTCCCCTTCTCTTCTGTCCTTGAATCGATGTACATGTATTTCTTTGTTCTTCCTTCTCTCTCAGTCTTTCCTTTTTTGTTATAGTTGTATACTTCGCTTGTTTCCTATATTTTCTAATGTACTTCTTTGTTTTTCTTTTCAATAATTTTCTACCTATCATTATGTATTTTGTCTTTCTTTCTAATCTATCAAATTCCAGCTACCCTTTTCATTTCTTTATCTTTCTTCTCTCTTTCCTTAATTATTTCTTTGTTTTTCTAGGTATTTCTACTGGTTTAGATCGCTATAATCTAGCATCCCACATCACAATGTTGCACTCTTTGCATTTCCTTCATATACAGCACATTATACTGAAGCGTCATCAACACATGTCAGAGGTCAACATCATTGTAATGCAGGTTGTAAAGTCATCCGTTACATGTGGAAAGGAAGCAAAGCTGTATTGCTTTGGTAAAATATTTGCTAATTTTAGGTTATTTTTACCACCGATATTTAACTATAGTGCATCGTTAGGAGTAGGAGCGGGATAGCAAACTTTAAAGCCAGCTACTTGGGTTCGCAGTGTGTGGGAAGGGGTGATTTGGGACGTATTTTGGGGTTTGTTTACCTGCCTCTCCCCACAGGTCTATGGGCACCAGTTAAGGCTTGGTGATATCAATATCAAAACATATATTAACAAGTCATTATCATCAAGCCCTTAAAGATACTATGTCCCTTTTGCAGCCAACATCAAATTCTGTAGAACTTTGCAGGAATTATGAATATGTCATGTATGTCCTATCTGTGAAATTTAAACGTTAGCAGTGTCCTAATATTCAAATTATGCAAGAAAACCCGTTTACTTGCTAGACTTCACTGTCAGACACTATTGAGTGACTGACTGGCTTTTTCATCTTTGGTAATAACATACATAAAATGAGCTGTAAAGGGTACATGAGCATTTGTCTACATCAATAACCCACTTCTTGTAATGGCCAAAATTAAACTGATTGAATCTTTGCGCAGCATAAAACGTACGACCATTCGGTACAATGGTCTGAAAAATCAGACTATTACTTACTGGCTCTATAGCTCCTAAGTCGATTCGACAACTAATAGTCGTTATTTTCCACTTAAAGACATTTTCAAGCCCCCCTTTCTTTAAGGAAGTTCTAAATTAGTATTGTCTTTCAAATGCCGTTGGAATTTAACCTTTTCATTTTTTGGCCTGCAAATGGGACATAGTACCTTTAAGGCTAGCTCCATCTTTCCCACTCGGGAGCATTAGTATAAGATAACATTACACAAAGTACGTACATGGGAACATTTATTCATGATGTGCATTCATAATTACAAAACAGGATTTTTGAAATTGCTCATCACTAACACGAATAGTCACAGAAAAAAGGTCAGATTAATTTCTGAGTATGTAAGTACTGTCACAACAGGTATTTACATCAGTTAATTTTCTTACAATATAAAGTGAGAAAAAAGGGATTTCTTGCAATGACAAAGCTGCTTCAGCATGACAGGTGCCCTCATCTCCAAAAGTCAGAATACAGACAATTCTCAGCAATATAGAGTGGTGAAGTGTGACGTCATCAAAAATCTATTTTTGGAATTTCTCAATTTTTTCTTCATTTTCCGAAAGACCACCAAAAATAATGTCCAAATGTCGAAAACCAATTGAATAGGTTAAGTATTGGCTGAGATATGACCATCTGAATAAAAAAATTGCCTATGGGAACTCAGTGTTATATTGCTCTGGCTCATAACTTTAGGATTAGGGTGTTGAGTTTATAAAAAAAGAGCTCACTACCACCCCCTCCCTCCGTTGAGCAACAAAAATTTGCATACGATACGGTGCGCTGCACTGGTTCATTTTAAGCGTTTGGCGGGAGGTTTTTATAAACCGGAGATTGCGGGAGAGCGGAAGGAAGTGCGTGGTGGCGGGAGTCTCCCGCTACGAGCTGGTGGGACGGCGGGAGAATGAGCGTGGTGGCGTGAGACTCCCTCCAAATGCGGGAGGGTTGACAGCCCTGTTAATATTGAGGCAATGACGTCACAAACTGATATCCAAATTGGCAATTTTGTAGTGATTTTCTAAGTTCCATAGTTTTTCATACTTTTTAAAAAATTCATAACTTCCTTAAGCCTATTTTATAGTTTTCTGATTTTACTCAAATTTGTTTGGCTCTGTTTCTCTTGTTTTTCTGCATCTATTAAAAGCAAATTATTTTTGGAGCGGACTTAGCCTTTAAAGGTGCCATGTCCCATTTGCAGGCCAAAAAATTAATAGGTTAAATTCCAATGGCATTTGAAAGATAATACTGATTTAGAACTTCTGTCAAAACGAAAGGGCTTTAAAATGTTTTTTTAATGGAAAATAACGATGATTAGTTGTCAAATCGACATAAGTGATTGCAATCAATTAAGTAAATAGTCTGATTTTCAGACCCTTATACCGAATGGTCGTACGTTTTGTGCTGCGCAAAGACTCAATCAGTTTAATTTTAGCCATTACAAGAAGTGCGTTATTGATGTAGACAAATGCTGCATGTACCCGTTACAGCTCATTTATGTTTGTTATTACCAAAGGATAAAAGAAGTCAGTCATTTACTCAATAGTGTCTGACAGTGAAGTCTATAAAGTAGATGTGTTTCCTTGCATAATTTGAATACTAGGACATTGCTAACGTTTAAATTTCACAGAAAGGACATACATGACATATTCATGATGTATGCAATGTACACCAGAATTTGATGTCGGCTGCAAAAGGGACGCAGTTTCTTTAAGGTTAGTTAGGCCAGTTTCTCGAAACCGTCATAAGTTTATAATTAAGTTCGTGGACACCCCATAGAAACGCGTGTTAATTCGATCTTTAATACATATTTCAATGGGATGTCTAAGAAGTTAGACTTATGACATTTCAAGAATCGGCCCCCTACTCCATAACTCATCAGCTGCAGCACCAATATGCTGTTCTTCTTGAGGGCCCTGCAATTATTTGCTTGAACAAAATGTGTTAGATTTATATTATCAAGTATCCCTCAGCAAAACAGCTGGACAAGGTGATCCTTCCAAAATTATTTGTTTTATTATCATATTGTGTTTTTATTTGTATGTATTTACACTTGGTAAATAAAGCCAACCCTGGCCATAAAACACTTTGGTTATTGAATTAGGTTATATATTTCCATTAAAACTCATGAAAAGGCAGGGACGGTGATTGACTCAATACTGAGGTATTATATTGATATTTGATTTTAAAGAATTAGTTACTGCTTTTACAGAACAGTTAATATTTAATTTCAAAGTGCATATTATTTATCTAGCTCTGATAGTTTAAAGGGTGACTAAATTACAAATTCATGTTGACTGTTGTTGATCTGTAATAATGTATAAATCACATATCTTTTGACTTTCTGATGTAGGCCTTCATTTATGTCATATATTTTATATTATTTGTTATATTACTTTTGTTCTACCTGCTAAGCTCCACCCCTAAAAAGAAAAAATCCAAAAACAAATGACTTCTGTGACATCATCATGCCAGTCATTCATCAGTCAGCTAGATGAACAAAAGACATTGGTATGTCCCTTCCCATCAACTGACAACCTGTTCACAATAGCATTGCATGTAACTTTTTATACAATGCCCACTCACAAAATTCAATTACATTTTAAGCAGTTGCTATGTCAGAAATCCCCAAGCAATATCATGAAAAGAAGGGTTTCAATGGGCTATTATTTGAATACATGCAATGCTAGTGCAATAAGGTACTCAGTGGGTGAGGACATACCACTGTCTTTTGTCCATGTTCATCTAGCTGACTGATGAATGACTGGCATGAGGATGTCACAGAAGTCATTTGCTTTTGGAGTTTTTTTTAGGGGTGGAGCTTAGCAGGTAGAAAAAAAGTAATAGGAAAAATAATATAAAAATATGACATAAATGTACATCAAAATTTCAAAAGATATGTGATGTATACATTATTATAGATCAACAAAAGTTAACATGAATTTGTAATTTAGTCAGCCTCTGCCAATCAATCAACAGTAAAATTATCATAATTATTTTCGCGAAATCAACTCAAAAGGTAATTTCAATACCAAATTGTTCATCCCATAAAAATCACTTTAGATTATAATAGACCATTGTAATGTTCGAACATTTCAATACCTGATGGACAAGGTTATCGAAACTGCTTTAGATTTATTTTTCGAAAGTCTTTGCAATTGTATTCATTCTAGAGGAGTACCCGTTTAGGGTAAGAAACAAAAACACAATACCTGGCAATGTAAAATTAGTATGAGATGGAGATGGCTTATACCTTCTGCACACGTTCTCCCTGTCCAACCAGATTGGCAATTGCAGAGAAACGCATTGAGCTCATCTACACATTCACCATCATTTTGACAAGGTCCAGATTCACATTCGTCAATTTCTAACAAACAGAGGAAAAGAAGGTGAAAAAGTTAAAACAAAATTAGGCAGCAACCTTTTATTAATAAACATGCTTGAGTACAATAAGCTCACAGTGATATGATAATAATATAATGATGATGGTGGGTTCTTGTATAACACTCATGTTTGTCAAACTCGACGCTCCAGGCGCTCCTTTATTGATGGCTGATTCCCAATAGACAATGATAGACACCATACTAGTAATATGTTAGTTCTCTTATAAAATAATATACAAATATTGACTGTTTTGATGGGCATGGTTAAAATTATTGCCCAAAGTGATCTCAAAACTGTCCTGTGCCCCGAGACGAGGTTGAGTTGCGAAGTGCAGTCTCGACATCATAGAGGAGGTTTTTTAACCGTTACCCCAAAATTATAGGCAGTCAATATTTGTTTTATATACCGCATCGCACTTTTCAATTCTAAAAAAGAGATCTATTTAAAATATTTGCTTGTCAAAACGTATTTACTTGTAGGTAAATTACCTTACCAAGATTAGGCCTATAGCTCGTGTCTCACTGCGTGCTGTTAATTTCACGCATAAACAAAACTATGCCCAGTATATATTTTTTGCTATACTGCCCAGCAGTCAGAAGCGAATTTCATGGCTGCAGTTTTGACCAATCAGAGGCCTAGAATCTTCATAAGCGGTATACAAATAACACACATCTATCTTTTAACCTAAACATATCTACCAGAATTTCGGTTGAATGGGGCTTTCATAAGATTCTACTTATGCCAATACATGTAAAAATTTCCTCCATCCTATGATAGCAAACTAAAAAAAATGAAATCTTTACGTATAAATATATGTATGGAGCAATGTTAATAACATTAAATCACCATTTATTTGCCAGGTAGTTGCATGTCATACCTGCCAACCTTTGAAGACTAAAAATAGTAATCATTTTTTACGAGGACTGTGAGGGAGCGGTGCGACCAAACGAGGAGCGAAGCGACGAGAGTGGGTGTGTGAGGGCAAATCATGGCTGCTCCACTGCGAAATCTATGTGCTCAACGCAATCGCGGTCGAATCAAAAATCACTTTTATGTTTTGACATAACAGTCCCATATGTAGTAATCCACGTAAGTTTGTATGGTAAATGTGCGCGTGAAACAAGAACACATCACATGTATCGCATCGCATGTAGTCATGTCTGCCCATGTCATGTCATATTACTAAAAAAAATAAAATAAAAAAAAAATTTAAAAAAAATTTAAAAAAAAAAATTTTTTAATCAAAAAATCGTAATTTTGTGACACAAAATCGTAAGTTGTAATTTAAAACCAAAAATCGTAGTAATTACGCCAAAATCGTAGTAGACATTCATTTTGTATGTGAGTCCCTTGCTAGCAAATACATGAATACAAAAATCATATATTCCGTCATCTCGACGTACAAATATGAGGATATTCGGGTATCTCGTTGTCAAGCATCCTGTCTCTAATTGTGTCGAAGGAGTGAAGCGAAAGAGCGTGGTAAAATAGGATTATCATATTTAAACAAAATGTAAGATATATTCGGGCACCTTGCTGCCCGGAATGTGACAATAGTAGGGCACCTCGCTATCAAAGATATATTCTGGCACCTCCTTGCCTACTTATTTGGGTAATCAGGCACTTCAATGACTAAAATCATACTACTTATAAATGTTGCAAGCGAGCGAAGAAAAAAGACATTTAACTGTCTTTAAAAATGTTATTTGTCATGAAAAGACATAGTTGTGTTGAATAATCTGTTTTCAACTTCGAGAAATTTATGTTATCAAAAGAAATGGATCTTTAATATAATTTCTCTCTCGGCCACCCCTAGAGATGTTCTGTGACACCCCGATTGAAAACGCTGGTCTAGTGGATAAGTCACAGGACTGTGGATCACATCGTTAGCGGTTCGAGTCCCGCTGCGGCATTAATGTCCCTGGGCAAGACATTAATCTGCATTTGCCACTCTCGAATCAGGTGATGTAAATGGGTACCCGCCAAGAAAAAAATCCTAGAATATTAGAGCGCCTTATTAGGGCCGCATGGCTAATACCAGGTAATAATAGGACATAGCTTTAATAGAAACATTAGTAAGAAGCACTATAACTTTTACCAACTTACCATCATTGTTATTATTATTATTATTATGACCATAATTATTATTGTGGTTATTTATCTGACAAGGTATTAATTTTTTTTTAAATTGTGATTGAGGTTTTATATGCAAAAATAGACATCAAAAGAAAGGGGAAAATTAGTCACCATCTTCACATCTTGTTCCCATCCAGCCAGAATTACAGATACAAAGGAATGCATTCTCCATATCGATGCAAGTCACTTCGTTAAAACACGGGTTAGACAAGCACTCATCCACATCTGCATAGAAAGAAAAGTCATATAATTCTTGGAATATCAATCAATCAACATTTATAGAGGTAAATGTAGACATGGTACAAACAATTTTTGTTGATAACATGATAATACATATTAACGCCTTTTACAGATGTTCCTGTCCTATTTGTGGTCTGGTTGTTCCCACGATAACGGTGGAAGATTACAAAAGAAAATAACAAGCGCGTAAATTACAAGCGGTCGAATGTATCATTTACAAGCGTGTAAATTACAACGCTTGTATGATATGCGCGCTGAGCGTGGGAACAGAGTTTCATAATTGATGGTGGATTGGTAAATAGTGGACGTAAAAATTTCCCACCATCATCCCGGCTCCTACCAGGTAACGCAAATTCAGGAGGGGTGAGTCACCCTAAACAATAAGTCAATGATAATATGTAAAAGCAGAGTGGTTATATCTATAGGCGACAAGTTGGGTGTCGGAGTTATTATGTTTATGGGTTTGTTTTGTCTCAGACGGACATTAGGTCATTGTCGAAGCTACGCTTGGCAGTAAGGGGCTTTCCTGCCATTTTCCCGTTAATACGGTTTAGGCAGGTTTTCATCCTTACCTGGGACTTGGGAGCACTGGTCTCCACATTTTGGAGTAGAGACCGGTGCTCGGGGGTAGGTTAAGGCAACAATATTACTTGCCTTGGCCTGCTAGGGAATATGTATAATGGTATTACATATTCGTTACGGCAAGTGCCTAAAATACGTAATTTTGCGCCTCTGCGCAGTTTTGTATAATTACAAGGTATGTGCACACTTAACATGTTATAGTTAAGAAGGAAAGTTTTGGGGAGGCTTTATATTGTGTACATTGAGTTAAGTGAGTAAATCGGTATATTCCCTGTGGTGTACAGGGATGGTTGTGTTATGAGGCCTCGGCACCTAGCTTCAACGAATTTTGGCAGTTTAGCAGCTCGCCCGATCGCCCTGTGTACCTCATAATTGTGAGGCTAGACAGGGTGGAACATGTCAAGGGAGCTGCTGGTATGCCCCTCGAGGCCTGATGGTGGCCCAGGGATGCCCCTGAAGCCTGATGGTGGGCCAGGGATGGTATTCGTGTTTGGTATACACGTACTGGCCTGTATGCCGGGGGTTTGGGTCAGTCAGCTTTCCGCTCGGCGGTTATGCAGGGAGCAGTAAATTGATCATGGATGGCGTTGACTCGTGACCGGAGATGTCTTACTGACTGGAGGCATTTTCGGGGTCGGGCTTTAACGCTGGTGATCGGGTTATAGCTAAGCTAGGTGCCGAAAATTCAAGTACATGTACATATTTGGTGTCAGGTGCACAGTTGTAAAGTTATTATATAATGTCAAGGATAATGCTACTCATATTGGTACAGTATTAAATTCACAATCAAACCGCAAATGATGTGTGTTGTTGTCTGTCAGGTGCAGGTGTAAATACTATATATATATTTTTAAGAAGGCAAAGATTTCATATGATACAAAAAAAGACAAGGGTCATTCCTTAGAGCATGATGAAAGATAAGATAAGACGAAGAGCGCTCTAGACTAGAGAGAAACCTATGACGAATGAAGATGGAAATATAAATATAAGCTTAAGAAAGCTATTGCTTGGGCACAGCCGCATACTGTGCTTGATATTCAGTGTTATACAACATAATAATGTAATTTAATTTAAAAACCAGGTGAAGTATCTAATTAGATTAATTTCCCTTCTCTTCTGTCCTTCATGCACATGTATTTGTTTTCCCCTAATATTTTCTAATGTGCTTTATTGTTTTTCCTTTTTTTCATTTTCTACCTTTCCGTTTGTATTTCTTTGTTTATCCTTCTCTCTTTCCTCATGTTATTCTTTGTTATTCCTTATGTACATATCTTTGATATTTTTTCTATCATTCTATCATTATGTATTTCTTTGTATATCCTACTTGTCTTTCCTTATGTTATTCTTTGTTTATCTTTCTATTTTGCTTACAATTTTTTTTCCTTTTGTATTTATTTTTTATCATTTTTTATCTATCCTATTCTTATTCCTTTGTTTATCATTCTTTTCTCTTTCGTCTTTCCTCATGTACCTCCTTTTTTTCTTTCTAATATTTGTAATCTATCATTATATATGTCTTTGTTTATCCTTTTTCTATCATTCTTTATGTAATTCTTAATCTTTCTTTATGTATTTCTTTGTGTTTCTAACTATCCTTATGTATGTTCTTGTCTTTCTTTCTCTCAATTTCTATCTATCCTTATTCATTTCTTTGTTTATATTTCTTCTTTCTTTCCTTATGTATTTCTTTTTTTTTTCTTAGGTATTTCTTTGTTTTTCTTCTATCATTTTCATTTTCTATAGTATAATAGTAATAAATCTTCCAGCGATCGACCGCAAGTCTTACGAGTTAGTTTCAATGGGAGATCAAAGAGATGATCGCTTGTTAATTGTTACTAAAAGGGTCTTCTTGCAATGACAAAGCTGCTTCAGCATGACAGGCACCCTCATATTATCCAAAAGTCAGAATGAAGACAATTATCAGCAATCTTAAAATTAGTTAGAATCCTAGTCTTCTCGTTATATATAGTTATCATAATTATGGTCATGTATTCTTCATTCTTATTTTCCGCTTTCTTCCGCATGTCATATTCCCAATATCAGCCTAATCCTAACCCTAGACATAAAACCGAACTGCAACCCTCATTATAATCCTAATCCTAACCCTAGACATAAAACCGAACGGCAACCGTCATTCTAATCCTAACCCAAAACATAAAACCGAACTGCAAACCTCATTCTAACACAAACCCTAAACCTAAAACCCAACTGTAATCTTAACCGTAAACCTAAAACCCAACTGCAACCCTCAGCCCAACATTAACCCTAATTCTAACCCTAAACACAAAACCCAACTGCAACATTCAGCGTAACACTAAGTTTATTATTATCATTATTATTATAAGTATCATTATTATTATTGTTATCTACTGACAAGGACATTACTCTTTTAAGAACATAATCTTAAATCAAATGAAATTTCATACAAAAATTGCGATTGAGGTTTAATATGCAAAAAAACATCAAAAGGAAGGGAAAATAGTCACCATCTTCACATCTTGTTCCCATCCAGCCAGAATTACATGTACAACTGAATGCATTCTGAAGATTGGTACATCTCCCTCCGTTAAAACACGGGTTAGACAAGCACTCGTCAAAATCTGCATAGAAGGAAAAGTCCGATCATTCTTGTTAATGTTAGGATTATCAATCAATCAATATTTATTACAGGTAAATGTGCACATGCTAAGATGATATATGCATTTTTTATAACAAGATAAATACTATATATATATTCATAAAAAAGCTAATGTTTAACATGAAACAAAACAAGACAAAGGTCATGCCTTAGAGCATGATGAAAAATAACAAGACGAAGAGAGAGAGAGAAACCTTCGAGAGACAAACGACCAACAGAAGAAGAAAAGTCTAAGAGAAGGCAACTTATGTACAGCAATCAATACTTTTTATTGAAAAAACATAGAATACAAGCTTCCCAACTAACAATCGGACGTTTTCTGAACATTCTAAAAAGGTTTAAAGTTGGTTACTTGGACGTTTTGTGAACACGTTTTTAGGACGTGTTTTTGTGGAAGGTTTTGGACGTCTTTAGAACGTTTTAACAGGACGTTTTTAAACGTTGTCTAAACGTCAGAAAACCAATACAAAACCTTTTATGCATTTGCTTTGAAGTGTAAGGACCTGCAGAAAACCTGTAGACGTTTAAGAACATTAAAAAACGTCTAGAAAACCTTTAAGAACGTCTATAAGACGTTGTAAGCGTGCAGCAAACCTTTAAGAACGTTCTTAAAATGTTTGCTGCGTTCTTACAACGTTGTAAGAACATGCAGCGAACCTTTAAGAACGTCTAGAATGTCCTGCAAACTTTGTAAGAACGTTCAGAAAACCTTTAAGAACGTCTTTGCAGACGTAAGAACGTGCAGCAAACCATTTTAGAACGTCTAGAACGTCCTGCAAACTTTGTAAGAACGTTCAGAAAACCTTTTAAGAACATCTCAAATGTCTGTGCAGACATAAGAACGTGCAGAAAACCTTTTAAGAACGTCTATAACGTCCTGCAAACTTTGTAAGAACGTTCAGAAAACCTTTTAAGAACGTCTCAAACGTCTTTGCAGACGTAAGAACGTGCAGCAAACCATTTAAGAACGTCTAGAACATCCTACAAAAGTTTTAAGAACGTCTAACATAGGGTGTATATTGAATAAACACTGGTTTACACATTTGATTGATTTTATGATTTTATTATCGAACATAATTACAAGATGTATGTACATAGACTTGGTAATACAGTATATCATGTCAAATAATGAGCAAATTTTGGAAAAAAGGTTTTAGAAAACTAGGGTTTAGAATATTATTGATTTTTTTAAATAGAATACCCGCTTACTTACCTAAAACTACAGATACAAAACACATGAACAAATCAATCTACACAATAAACTGATAGATGAGTTGAAGATATGTCATTAACTGGCAAATATTATGTATTTGTGTATTCAGGCGTACCCAATACAAGCCATGCTTACTAAGATTCACGCCTTCTTCCTTGTAATACAAGTTCTTAAATTATAGTTATGTTCCTATGTATAAATTGTATTTTTTGAACAGATTTCAAATATGCTGTTTAGTTGAATGGAAGAGAATAAATGTTTAATTGACTTGAAATTAATTAAATTAAATTGAATATGAATACTCATAAATTTACGGGTCTATGAATATAAAAGGCAAGATATGAATAAATATAGTGTCAATAACTTGGCAGCACACATATAGCAACTTTGGTCAATATAACATAAATATAAACATGACATGAATTAAAATACATATAAAAGAATTTGGCAGCACACACATATAGCAACTTTGGTTACAACACACTTACTAAAAGCAATTTGAGTGATTTACAGAACCTATAACTTGTCTTGCATTCTCGAAAAGATGTTGGCAATTCGATTGTTCCAAAACAAAAAGATGCACCAACAAATGATCAAAAAACTTGACATAATTAGTCTTTATCTTTGGTAAAACCAAATTGTGCTTAGAATTATTTTGTGTACTTTATCTAAGTGAAACAAATGTACAGTATGTAGTAAAACGATGTAGCAAATTATCATTTATTACGTGTGAATGCCGATTTAGCTATTTGCCCCCAACAGGGGCGTTGCTAGACCTTTTTCAGGGGGGGGTGTAGAGGCCACCGATTACCAACAAAACTAGCCACCAAATACAGACAAATATATTAATGCCAATGTGCTAATGTCTACAAATTAAACCCTATAAACCCGGGGCCGGAGGCTAATTTTCTTACGAACTCTCTATACCTGTGCATTTACATTTTCCTCGACCTCATAAATATACAGTTTATTTCGTCAAGACAAGCCAGCATCGTAGCTTCATAAAAAATGTGCAACAACAGTGAGCAACCATTCGGTGTGGCGTGATCAGAAGTAGCGTTGTGACCAAGATTTATACATCTCACCAACTGAGTTCAAACTTCTGCATTGATATACATATGTAGTACACAAGGATCGAGCAAGTATACCGACACAGCTGACCTGACACAGCTTTAAAAGCCCCCGGCTACATTTTTAATGCCAAAGAAGCTTGAGCTGAAATTGCATGACTTTTTTCTTTCGAGTCTTGTGCATTTTTTGAAATAAATTTTTCGAAAATCGGACCTACCATTACAAAGTCACGTGACCTTTTGTCTTTGCATGTCAGCCCGAAAATCACACATTTTTGTGATTTGTGTACCAAACATATGGAAATCTATTTTTTTCCAAAAAAGAGATAAAACATTGGTTATTTGGTCTTGTTAAAGGCATCGTTTAACAATGTTAAATCTGAGATGCACCCCCTACGTTTTATCAGCGTCTGTGATATGGTGTAATATTGAAGCCCTAAAAAAATCGCGCTTTAAAATTATCAAGAACTGCCTCAAAAAAGTAAAAATCTTTGAGTGACCGGTTTTACCATACTCGTTTTCCCCAATAGACTGTATTGTTATGAAATCCGTTAGGAAAACGCAAATTTGGTCTCGATTTCCAATCATAAATATCTTGATAATCGGACAGGCGATCGGCTTGTAAAAGTCATGGGGTTCCTGACTGACCTAAAGGTTTGTAATTATCATTGCAGCATGAGCTAAATCCAGGATTTTGTTTCAGAATCTGAGACAAAGTTACGGATCCCTTTAAGGTGTTTATTTTGGGGTTCAAAATAGTGAATTATCGTTAGAATTAAAATAAAACAACAAAAGCAATAAAATACATAAATTTAAAAAAAAATCCATAAGAAATTATCAAACAAATAGAAAACCTAAGGAATAATTTATACACTTCACTTGACATGCATGCAAATTTTCGCAGCGATCGGCTGAGATCAACAGCCGAGATCATATGGGGGCCTTAGAAGCACCCCCAGTGCTATGCAGTTTCAAAATAGCCCGGGCTAGATAGGGTTAAGAAGTCAACTTTTTAACTAAAAGTATGGTATAAAAACAAGGAAACTACACTCATTTCAGCTCTGCAAATTGGCAATGCTGATGACATCAACTCTAATAGCATGCAGCTCTCCGTCCACTATGTACACAAAATTTCATATTTTCTCAATTTTCTTGAGAGTTACATGTTCAGGAGAATGCTTTCTATACACCATACTTTGACTATGGGGGTTAGAAATGTGTTAGAAAACTTCCAAGAAAATTGAGAAACTGTGAAATTTTGTGTACAAAGTGAATTGACAGCTGTTCACAGATCAGCGTTGCCAATTTGCAGAGCCGAGAGTAATTTATTTTAAAAATGTAAATGAGTGTAGTTTCTTTTTTTAAAATACTGTTCAAATTCATCTTTGATTGAAACAGTGAAATATCTAGGGTGGAGCTCCCCTTTAAATCTGAGTCAAATATTGTCCAATTTGCAGAGCCGAGAGTAATTTACTAAAAAATGTAAATGAGTGTAGTTTCTTTTTCCTAAATACTGTTCAAATTCATCTTTGATTGAAACAGTGAAATTTCTAGGGTGGAGTTCCCCTTTAAATCAGAGTCAAATATTGTCCTTTTGATCAACCAAAGATTTAGTGGGCAGGTCCAGATTTGTGCTATAAGTGAATTTTACCAGAAGCCAATTTTGGACCTTGCATCTTCCTTTAAAATATGAAATCATTATTACCAGTCATTTTTATCTGTTTCGATTTGGCAAAATCAAATAGAGTACTTGTGTACTCGCCGAGAAAACTGACAGTGAAATCGAGTAGCAAAAATGGGCTTTCAAAACGGGCTTAATATTGCATTACCCAGATGGAAAACACTATTCAATTCTCCATGCAGTATCTTCTACTTCTACATCATCCGAAGCTTCCTCGTTGGTGACAGCTTCAATTGGAGCACTCTCAGTGTTGAGTTTCTGCAATTTAGAGCAATCAAACAATATTCCGAACTTAGAAATACACGAACATTTATGTTAATAATATAATACATGCGCGTTTGTAACTTAACCGTAAAAGACTTGGGGAGGCATGATGGCCCCCTTCCTACACATAAACTGCGACATCTCTGGAACGCAAAAGATCTTGCGCTGCCATTTCATGACTTTTTCTCTCTTAACCATGAACAATATCAAACAGAAACGTCAATAAGACGTTTTAATGGACAAGTATTCAGAGACTTATCTGTACGGTCTGTTTCATAAATCACTTGGTGGCGAAAGGGAAGTATGACGTCGGGAGCTGGGGCCTTTTCTCTAAAACCGTCATATGTCCAAGTTCGTGGATATCCCATAAAAACGTGTGTTAATTCTACAACACGTTTCTCTTTGGTTATCAAAAAAATTAAGACTTTTGACAGTTTTGAGAAACAGGCCCCAGGACTATATCCATGGGCGAGGGTGTTCCCAATAATAACAATGTCCGTTTGCTTAGCAGTGGCTAATACTACTAGCAATATGTTGAGAAAGGCCAACAGAAGGACATGACATACCTGTAAATAGCTGAAGTGGGACATTTTGTGAAAATTTTCCACAAGAAACGAAGGTCAATCTTTTTCGTGTAAAATATGATTAATATTTCGCCTGTGGGTTTGAAACTTACCGGCATCACTTCCTGAAGATTTGCTGAATCTTGGGGGTGGACGTCTCTTCCGCTGCTGCACGCCATCATCTTCCAATTCTAAGTTGGATGTTTCTTCTGCCTGCCTGGCTATGTATCGTGCTTTCTCATAGTTGCCTGTATGTAAACATAAACACATCCATCGATCCTTACAATATGGTTTATGATATATATTACAATAATGCCTCCGGCTACTCTGTAGCGGAGGCATAATAAAAAAGGCTCTGGCGTGACGACACCACACACTATTGCATAGACTGCACACAATAGAACCGATTGGGCTGATCGGCAAATTTGACACAAGACTTACAATTTGAATTTTTAAATTATTCTTTCTAACATCGGTAAGTTAAACAAATTGTATTTTACTGCTATTTAGGTGTCATCAATTGTCACTAAAGTACTGATTTCGAGTGAAATCAGTTGAGTTTTATACAGTGGTGTTGGAAATGTTGAGAATCAATAGCACAGCTTTTAATACACAGCCAGGATAGTAATGCAGGATGCAGCTATGTGTGCCCAAATCAGAGGCTAACGTACGAAAGAGACAGAAATTTCGGTCTGTAGAAGTAATCTAAGTCTAGATCTAGAGTCTAGTTAGAATACTTAGAGTTAGATTCATGTTTGATTTTTCACTTAGTTAAGTTTCATTGAAAAGCCAGGCTTAGGTACGCAGATATAGAGGTCTAGTCTATAGGTGAATATATGTAGACCTACTGTCATACTCATAAAAGATGCAGTGCCAGTAGCCTACTGACTGTTAGTGTTACTGTACATTGTGATCAGTTTGGATCTTTGTTTTCATCATTCCTGAACAAAATTTACAAAACTCAAAAGTAATAAGATTTACTTAACCAGATTTCCAATTTTGTACAGAAAGCATTATTTATTATGTGTAATTTTAATTTTACTACTCACCTCCTGGACAAAATGATGATCTTTAAAGTAGCTCCAGCAGCTAGCAGTGATCCAGTGCAAAGGCCAAACTTAAAGCAAATTGAAAAGTTGATCGTTTTCTGCAGACCGATCATTTCCCCCACACATGAGTGCCTGTGTGGGACTACTGTCTCAGCTGAGCTAGAAATCCTGCTTCGATCCTTCCTCATTTTGTTAAATTCTTGTTCTGGAATACTCTTAAAATTCTTATTTCCTGGTTTAAATCTAACCATAACCCCCCACAGGGCCTACTGTGGGTTTTAAAGGAAGACAAATCTGGCGAAATGGCAAAGTAATGATCGGAATGCGCCGCGCCGTTGAGCTGATCTGAGTGTTGTAATTATTTGAAAATAAAGTTTTCGCTCTCCAGATTATACCACTAGATGGCAGCAAACATACATTGAGTTATTTAGTACAGCTTAGTTTCTAAATCTGTCATTCGTTATGATTAAACATTTGTGGAAAATTAGACAAACAAAATGATTGTGTTTATTTTGGGGGAAATTGTTACAATTCCATCTAATTGGATCATTTCAAGTCATTAAAACAATAGAGTAGTTAGCAAATTCTTTTGCTAATTAGATACTTTTTTTTTGAAATATTCAAATTAAAATAGACACAGATAGACCATTTGAAGATAAAATTAAAACATTCTTAATTCTTGATTAAATGTTCATTTAATATAACTATGCTCCCGTAAAGGGAGAGTTGAGTTCTGAGGAGGGCCAGTAATTTGTTCGAATCATCTTTGAACCATGTATATTTACACAAAAAAGACGTATATCAATATTGATATATTGGAATTTATTTTAATTACTACTGAATGTTCCTTTAAAAAAAACATTTTAACGACGTGATAATGGTGGGCAACTATAAAAACATTATTTCCTGGCTTTAAGAACTGGGTTTTGATCAGTTTAAGTATTTTTTTTTTTGAAGGGGTCTCTAAAAGAGTGTAATTTATCATGTTTTCTTTATTGTCACCTTTTAATTTGTTCGAATCATCTTTGAACCAATGATATTTACACAAAAAGACGTATATCAATATTGATATATTGGAATTTATTTTAATTACTACTGAATGTTCCTTTAAAAAAAACATTTTAACGACGTGATAATGGTGGGCAACTATAAAAACATTATTTCCTGACTTTAAGAACTGGGTTTTGATCAGTTTAAGTATTTTTTTTTTTTGAAGGGGTCTCTAAAAGAGTGTTATTTATTATGTTTTCTTTATTGTCACCTTTTAATTTGTTCGAATCATCTTTGAACCAATGATATTTACACAAAAAGACGTATATCAATATTGATATATTGGAATTTATTTTAATTACTACTGAATGTTCTTTAAAAAAAAAAACATTTTAACGGCGTGATAATGGTGGGCAACTATAAAAACATTATTTCCTGGCTATAAGAACTGGGTTTTGATCAGTTTAAGTATTTTTTTTTGAAGGGTCTCTAAAAGAGTGTAATTTATCATGTTTTCTTTATTGTCACCTTTTGCAAACTTTCTGCCCCCACTCATTGTTTTTAGGGTACGCGTATGCACTTCCCCCTTTTTTAAAGCAACCTATCTCCGGTGTGAAAGTCAATGGCGGGCCGTCGCGCGAAAAAGTAACCCTTTACCCAGGAAGATGAGAACACATCTTCCTGCTTTACCAGAGATTTTGGGAACACGCATACTATATGCGGTCGATCCCTCCGACCCGGAGTGGGGGGGGGTTTCTGACCCCTCCAATAATTCAACCTGTCATTTAATGCTGTCAAGAAGTCAAAGAATTACAGCAAACACGATATGCAACTGTGCTAGCTCATATAATATACACAAATTGAGAATGATCCTTTCTGTTTGGATTGAAATCAATAAAGTTTGAGCTTGAATTTGAAAATATAAATAAAACGTTTACTAACGTTTAATAAACGTTCAATAAAATACGTCTGGGTAAAGCGTTATGTAAACGTTGCACAGGACATATCCAAGGTGATTACTTTTGTGACGTCCAAAAACGTTTTCCTAACGTCTTCAAAAGACCTGTGCTTTGCGGCCGCTTATTAAGTCAAAACTTCGACGTTATACGAACGTTTTTTAAACGTTGATTAAAGACGAAGACGTACGGGATATAATTTTTAATCTATCATTATGTATTTCTATCAATATCCTTCTTCTGTCTTTCCCTATGTAATTTATTGTTTATCCTTCTTTTTTTTATTACGATTTATTTCCCTTCGAATTTCTTTGTTTTTCTTTTCTATCATTTTCTAGGCTCAGTGTAAAAATGTCAGAGGTAAAAATGTCAGAGGTAAATATGTCAGAGGTAAAAATGTCAAAGGTAAAAATGTCAGAGATACAAATGTTACCTCTTACATTTTTACCTGGCACCATTTTCTATCTACCTTTTTTATTTATTTGTTTATCTTTTCTATCATTTTCTACCTATCCTTATTAATTTTTGTTTTATCTTTCTTCTCTATTTCCTTATGTATTTCTTTGTTTTTCTTTCTATCATTTTCATTGTCACTGGCTTAATGGACTTAGATCTTCCAGCGATCGCCCGCCGGGTATTACGAGGTGGCTTTAATGGGAGATCAAAGAGATGATCGTTTGTTGTTACTCAATCTATCCCACTTATAGAAGCATTGGTATACGATAACCATTGGACAAAGGTCATTACTCGGAGACCAGTTATTCATGAATTGCATTCATAACAACAAAACAGGATGCTTGGAATCGCTCATCATTAACACTAGTAGTGTTGAATTGAATTCCTGAACATTAGAGTACTGTCACAACAAGTATTTACATCAGTTAATTTTACCTACGATATAAGGTGAAGAAGAAAAGAATTATGGCAATGACAAAGCTATTACAGCATGACAGGTGCCCTCTTCTCCAAAAGTTTGAATGCATTTAATTCTCAGCAATCAGCATTAATTAGTTAGAATCCTAGTCTTCTCAATAAAGCATATGGAAAAGTTTCAGGCCGAAATTCCACTAAAGTGGATCTGTGCGTGTCTTTCTTTGCTCAGCGCGCACAGGTACGTCTCATGAATAATTCATGACCCTACGCGCCAACTGCACACACAGCCACGCAAAGGCGAGTATGCGGACCAGTCCATTAGCGAATATAGGTAGATTAAGCTCAATGTACAGAGGGATAACACATAGTTGTAATGTGTGGACTGAAGATGCATTGGGTAGAGTTGGGAATTTTCTCCATAAAACAGCGTTCAATAATCTCATCTCTTCTTTTTATTTAAATGTGAACATCATTGTTCAACAATACAGCCAATATAATCATCGCTGACATAAACAAATGAAGCAATGGCAATGAAACCCCCTGTCAGACAATGGTGCAGGCTCAGTCCTAGTCATGGCGTGATATGACTCTCTATGCTAATGAGCTCGGAGTGTCACCAAATGTGATTGGATGGAATAGATTAATTTTCTTACTTTTTCAAGGAGTCCGACGAATTTTCTAGACCAATCAGCTTGATTTTTATATATGACAGAGAGGGAAAATTCCGGACTGGAAAGTGAAAACGCTGTATGCGCAGGGTAATCCGTTGCTGAGATACAGAGTCTCAAACACGGGGTTTTCGATTAGTTTCCTGCTTCGAATTGTGCAAGTACGTGCATTGCTATGGAAGGGTTGGTGTCAAAATTCACTTGAAAATCTTTCTTTCGAGGCCTAGTCCGACGCAAATACTTAAAATTATTTTCTCATATTCTGGAAAATACAAGAAAAAATATACACAATAGAAAACCGCTCGCGCCAGCCTTGTATTTTGCAGCATTGCAAAGTTACACCAATATCTTTGACAAAAGATCAGTTTTTTAAGCCTGTGCCCATTGGTTATAGTACATGCGCGCGAGCATGCGTTCGAGACTGGCCAAAAGACACCACTTTTCCATATGTATCATAATCATGGTCATGAATTCTTCATTCTTATTTTCCGCTTTTTTCCGCATGCCATGTTCATAATAGCCTATCATCTATCCCTAATCCTGACCCTAAACCTAAAACCCAACTGCAATCGGCTCAGTCTAACCTTAACTCTAGTCCTAACCCTTAATATAAAACCCAACTGCAACCTTCAGTCTAATCCTAACCCTAAAACTAAAACCCAACTGCAACGGCCTCAGTCTAACCTTAACTCTTGATCCCAACCCTAAACCTAAAACCCAACTGCAACCCTTAGTCTAACCTTAACTCTAGTCCTAACCCTTAATATAAAACCCAACTGCAACCTTCAGTCTAATCCTAACCCTAAAACTAAAACCCAACTGCAACGGCCTCAGTCTAACCTTAACTCTTGATCCCAACCCTAAACCTAAAACCCAACTGCAACCCTTAGTCTAACCTTAACTCTAGTCCTAACCCTTAATATAAAACAACCCAAGTGCAAGGGCCCTCAGTCTAACCCTAACCCTAGTCCTAACCCTAAGCATAAAACCCAACTGCAACCCTCAGCCTAACCCTAACTCTAATCCTAACCCTAAACCTAAAACCCAACTGCAACCCTCGGACTAACCTTAACTCTAATCCTCACCCTAAATATAAAACCCAACTGCAACCCTCAGCCTAAACCTAACAATAAACCTAACCCTAAGCATAAAACCCAACTGCAACCCTCAGTCTAACTCCTCAACTCTAGTCCTAACCCTAAGCATAAAACTCAACTGCAACCCTCAGTCTAACCTTATCTCTAATCCTAACCCTTAGGCCAAAAAAAAAAATCATTTGGTTGTCCTCGACCGCCCGCTCGTCATTTTCGGCCCGCTCGTATTTTTTTTTTTTGAAATATTTTATTTTTTTGGGGAGCAATTTTTAAAGTTTTTGAGCAATTTTAACCATTTTAAGCATGTTGCAAGGATCAAAATGTGTCCCGTCGCCAATTTGGTCTTTCAGTACGCAATTCTGTCTTTATATTATAATATAGAGGAGGGATTTTCGGCCAGATGGCAATTTTCGGCAGGTCCGTTGTACGCATGGTGAAATCACTTTAAAATACATACGTACGTACCGTAGCATAATAGCATATCACATAATTATCACACACATACAATACATTTCAGAGTCACAGGAGATTCACATTTGCAATGGAAAATGTATCCTTAAATATCACATTTTAGCAATGTAATCGGCGGTCCTGCTACCTAAATCTGAAAAATCAAATATCTTACGCGTGTCTGTAAGGAAGATGGGTACCAAAACCTGAGCTGTATTTCAAGTATTTTCAGATTTAGATCGCGATTTTTCATGTATAGCATACTCAAAGTGTCTCACAGCACGTATTCAATCACTGCAGTCGGATAGCGCGCAAACGTACACACGATCACTGCATGCAGGGGTAATTTTCGGGGCGGCCAGCTCTGGCGTGGGATACGTACACGCTCCGGCCGCAAGCGCTATAGATCAGCGGGTGAATGAACGACGCGCGTGCGCTTCCCCTTGACTTTGTACATGCGGCCGAAAACTGCCTCGCTATAGCCGAAAACTACCTCCGCCAGTGAGAATGAAATTGAATATTGCCATGGCAATTCATGACTTTTTTTCTGGGATACTTTTTGTGTTTAAATAATAATAATAATATTGGTCTCATGATTTGAACAAAAAATGAAAATAAATAGGAAGTAAAGAGTCAAACTGAAGAGGGAAAAAAAGTGAAATGGAAAAAAAATAAATAAATAAAAACAAATCCGCCCGCCCGCCCCTACTGCAAACCCTCAGTCTAACCTTAACTCTAATCCCCAACCCTAAACCTAAAACCCAACTGCAACCCTCAGTCTTACCTTAACCCTAATCCTAACCCTTTATATAAAACCCAACTGCAACCCTCAGTCTAACCTTAACCCTAATCCTAACCCTAAGCATAAAACCAAACTGCAACCCTCAGCCCAAAACAAACTCTAATCCAAACCCTAAACTTAAAACCCAACTGCAACTAAGTTCAGTTTAAGCTAACCTTAACCCTTATCCTAACCCTAAACCTAAAACCCAACTGCAACCCTCAGTCTAACCTTATACTTTTGATGACACAAATCCCGGCCCACTTATCGCAGGGGCAAATGATAGAGCACCTTACCATATGCTAATGTGGGTTACTTCAGATTCTTCAGAAAACCCAATCTTAATAGACAACTACTCTAACAGAAAGCAGAAATATCAGAGCCTAAGCCGAGTGGTTAAAGTTTGAATAAAATTGGGTAAAAAATAAAGAAAGTTGTGAATTTCTAAACGTCGTTATCACAATAGATATGAGCACTCAAAAGTGCCTGAATCGGTAAATCAATCTGTGACATAATAGTGCCAGACAACATTCCCATTTTTTTCAACGCACAAAATGAACAAAATGTCAATTTTTCAAAATATATGTCTCAGGAGGGCCTTTTCTTTTCGGAGGACCTATACTAGTATGCTACCATAATATATTTGGAGTGATGCCCCCAAAGGAGTAGTCTCTTTTGTACACAACAAACGGGGAGTTGTTCATGACTACGTCACAATCCACTGACCAAATTGCCAATTTGAGTTTCGCATAGTTTTAGTAAGTATTTAATTATTGGTCCGATCTATTTCAAACTTTCGCCATTCTGTTTCTCTTATTTCTTTGCTTTCTTACAAATGAAGTTATTACAGGGGCTAGATTTTCCTTAAAACCTTACCTGTTTGACAAGTTGAACCAATCCGACCTCCGGGGCAAGTACAGGAGTAGGAATCAATCAGATCCTGGCATGAACCTCCGTGCATGCATGGGTCCGAGTGGCATTCATCAATCTCTGGATTTATATCAAGAAAATATAAATTCTATGGTAATTTGAGTTATTTATAGATAGACTGATGGAAACTTTGCACATTACCGATTGTGGCGGAGATAAAACAAATTTTAATCTTAAAAATTATTCTTCAATATACCCATGACGATGCAAATAGTGTATTTTAAGATCACAGGTAGCGAACTTGGGGTGTCCCCGAATGTTTTTTTTTCTTCAGATGGATCTTTTGCTTTCAATTGATTTTTTTTTGTTGTTAAAGTAAAATATCTTAATGCTACAGGGGCAAGCATTGTATAAGCTCTGTAATGCTCTCGAAATTAAAGTTTCAGTATTCATAAATATGGAAAATCTTCTATCGGGGGAGCTACACCCCCTCTTCCATATGTATTTGACAAGAGTTAAGAAGCTTTGTCTGTCAAAAACTACACAAAATCAAACTTTGACTTTCTAAAATCAACCTACGGCAATATAAGTAGCCGAGCGAGTCTTCTTTTGGATTGTGAGAAGAAGGCAATGTCATATTATTACGTTGTCCGATCATGATATCTATCGGCAGTACAATAGGGTATTGAAATTGCCATTGACTTTTTCTCTGAAAGTCTTTGCGATCATATTCTTTGCTAAATCGTTTTATTTATTTATTTTTTGCATTCTATATTCTTTATACAGGGTAGTATCCTCAGTGCATCAACATTTCTTTGGAAGAGAGCCCTGTGTTATATAGTACAACTAGAAAAACATTGTTTAAAAAAAAATAGTAAAATTTTACAACACATAATTTTAAAAAAACAAAGCAAAATATAGACTGATAATGGAAGCAAGTATTACAATTTTGGTCATGATACACAATTAAGATAAATTTTACTTTTATTAATAAAGATAAAATACCACAAAGGGTCAGCTCAATTCGTGATCAGTTTGCATTTCCTTATCCATTAGTATTTCAGCATATCATGTATGGCCATAAATGACTATTGAAGTCGTACCGCCTCCCGCACAATTTTCACGCATTTCCTATTGAGCCGCGATGACTAGTTTCAGAATTCCTGGGTCCCCTCAGGTAACCCGATAATGATGTGATATTGGTTGAATTAACAAGTGCATTTAGTAACTATGTAGAAATAAAATAATCCATCTGACTATAATTGATGCTCTTTAATCACTTTTGTTTCATTTGTGCCCTTTGATTAAGATTTTGGGTAGTTAAAACATATTTGGCGATCAAAGCCTCGTACCCACAATGTAATTATATTTTGATACCGAAATGGAGATTAAATGTGATCCTATTACCTCACAAATCCTGTAGTTTAAAGCAGTCCTCTTGACTGTCTAGAGTTGGTGGTCCTTAGGGGCCCTTTGGAGCAACTTAATCTATACCATTGTTGTTGTTATTATTTGTATTATTATTATTATTATTATTATTATGATAAATTATCTGAGAAGGACATTACTATTTTTACGAACATCATCTTCAATCAAGTCAAACCACATTAACAAAAATGGTGCTTGAGGTTTTGCATGCAAAATGAAAAATCGAAAGGAAGGGAAAAAACATTGACCTTCTTCACATCTTGTTCCCGTTCGGCCAGAATCACAGTTACAACTGAATGCATTCTGAAGATTGTTACAAGACCCCCCGTTAATGCACGGGTTAGACAAGCACTCGTTCACGTCTGCATAGAAGGAAAAGTAAATAAAAAGTCAGTTTAGTTATGACAGTGTAGAGAACGAATGAATACAGCTTATAAGTTATTGCACCTATCAACGCATATCTGCACATAATTATGTTGCATTTGTTAAAAGATAGAAGGAATAATTTTCATTGATTCTAATAGTTTGAGATCGGTATAGTATCCCGTCTAATCCGGGAATTTGTAAAGTGCCAATATCTAGTTATCTAGTCAAAGGCATTGATGAGAATGAAAACTACTAAATATACCGTCCATGATTCACCGAAGAAAGACCGGGGGTATAGTACAAATTAGACATTCATTTTTTTATGAGCATTATCTTAAATCAAATGAAATCACATACAAAAATTGTGCTTGAGGTTTTATATGCAAAACAAAACAACGAAAGGAAGGAAAAAAAATAGTCACCATCTTCACATCTTGTTCCCTCCCAGCCAGAATCACAGGTACAACTGAATGCATTCTGAAGATTGTTACAAGACCCCCCGTTAAGACACGGGTTAGACAAGCACTCGACCACATCTGCATACACAATAGACAATAATAAGTCTGTCTAGTTATTACAGTGTAGAGAGTGGATGAATACATCTGATAATTTCGTGAATCTATCAACACATATCTGCTCAAAATTATGTTACATTTGTTTAAAAATATAAGGAATAATTTTCATTGTTTCTAGTTGTTTGAGATCAGTATGCTATCCCGTCTAATCCGGTATTTTGTAGAGCGCCAATATCAAGTTACTTAGTCAAAGGCACTGATGAGATTGGGAAAAAAAAATAAATATACCGTTTATGATTCACCTGGTAAAGACTGGGGTAGTGGCTAGTTGCAAGCAATGTGGAATAGGTATGTCTTCAGCAGGGGCGTAGACAACGGGGATGAGGGATGCATCCCCCAACTCACAAGGTGGGGGTGGCATGTACAATCATCCCCCCCCCCAGGTTTTGGGGTATGATATTGGCTTACTAAATAAGTCATAATGATGATATTAATAATAGTAATAATAATAATGATAACAATTATAATATTAATAATAATAATAATTATGATGATGATGATAATAATCCTCATCATTATTGTAATTGTGTTTATTGTTATTAGCCGCATTCACACGGTGAAAGCCAATTCAGACGGTAAAAAAAAGAAAATCTTACAAGTATTTTGTGGTTAGTTGTGGTTTGGAAACCACAAGCCTTAACCACAAGATTAATCGCGCATATTTTGCAGTGCGCGCAATCTCGTGGTGTGAAATACATGTGTGGCCCACTCGTGTTATAGGCATTATACATTGTGTGCAAATGCATCAGCGCAATCTAAAACAGAATAGAAAATGATTGTAATACAACAGTATACATAATAATTCGTGACAGAGAGTACCATACTACTATCTTTATAACAAGTATTATTCAAACAAACATTTATAATTATGTATAATCATGAATTGTTCAACTTCATGCTCCCACTATATGACTATTGTTACACTAATACTGATATCAGGACTGACTGGTATACATTAGTTTGTTGTTAAGCTTGCAGCAGCTACATCTTTTCTGTATTGTTAACTATTTATTTATTTTTGTTTTATTTAAGATGCACTTTGTTTTGTATTCATTTAAAGTATGTTGATTGATGCATGAAGACATAAGTTTGAAATGTTTAAAGAAGTTTGTTTCATGTAAAGCGCAGTGTGAATTTACCCTGTCTTGAAATGCGAGATAAAAGGAACCTATTAGTATTAGCATTATTATTTGTATTAGTATTATTTTTTATTTGTATTATTATTATTATTATTATTATTATTATTATTATTATTATTACTATTACTATTATAAGACTGAGATCAAATAGAAGTAAATAATGCCCTAATTTGAAACGATGCAATGCCGTTATGGTTCCGATTTCTTCACAAACTTACAAAGCAGTATTGTTACTCCATGGATCATAGTGATACTGTTTATGTTTTTGTATCTGTATGTTAATGAGCCGCCAGCCAATATCCATCTTTGGATACTATGCCTGTTTCTTTGAGGTAAAAAAGCATAGTATGTACGTATTCATTATGCTTTATAATGAACAGACATATTGTTCAAAGTTTAATCGTTATTTGTTTGTTGTTTATGTGTTCTATTCACAAATGGCCACAGAGGCTGTTTTCATTCATAACCACATACCCCTATCAAGACAACAAAGACTATACTTGCGTGTACACAGTTGACATTGGTTTTTTTCTGAAGAGGTGTAACAGCAAAATTCACAGAGATAAATAAATACGTAGTGTGGTTCAATATGCAATACTATGTGTCAGTCCATTCTGTGTTCGTATGCCACGGTGTGTAGATCTTGTCGATGTATGTCTGTCCATTCAAGGCGTAGTATGTGTGTGTGTGCACGCTTGTGTGTGTTATTTTACCTCATTAAGTATGCATCAGATTGCACGATTTCAAGTTCAAAATTGCAAAAACTCCCTACCGTGGGAGGGGGGACACCCCCCTCCCACACCTTCCCCCCGCTCGGTCACTTCGCTCCCTCGCTCGGGCGCTTCGCGCCCTCACTAGCGTTGGCAGCCCAGTCATCCCCCCCAGGGGTACGAACCTGTCTACGCCACTGGTCTTCAGTGAGTTTTGAAAGTAGATAGCAGGTCTGAAGGTACTGATGAATACTATTATTAGTATTATTGTTATTTATCTGACAAGGACATTACCTTTTATGAACATCAGCTTAAATCAAATCAAATCACATACAAAATGGTGCTTGAGGTTTTATATGCGCAACCAAACATCGAAAGGAAGGAAATAAATAGTCACCATCTTCACATCTTGTTCCCTCCCAGCCAGAATTACAGATACAACGGAAAGCATTCTGAAGATTGATACAAGTCACTTCGTTAAAGCACGGGTTAGACAAGCACTCGTTCACATCTGCAAACACAATAGACAATAAATGGTCTGTGTAGTTTTGACAGTAGGGACTTTTAGATTTACACGACGAGAACGTGGACCGCCACGTGTGACATCCTTTTAAGGTAATGTGACGTCCTTTTAAAGCACTGTCGGGCACGCCCAGTGCTTTAACACAATAGGGACTTTTAGATTTTACACGACGAGAACGTGGACTGCCACGGTGACATCCTTTTAAGGTAATGTGACGTCCTTTTAAGGCACTGCCGGGCACGGGCCAGTGCCTTGAAAGAATGGCACACGTTGCAGTCCACTACGTCGACGTGCAAATCTAAAAGTCCCTAATGTCACACGCGGCAGTCCACGCTCTCGTCGTGTAAATCTCAAAGTTCCTATTAACACATATCTGCACAGAATTATGTTACATTTGTTAAAAAATACAAGGAATAATTTTCATTGATTCCAGTAATTTGAGATCGGTATGGTATCCTGTCTAATCCGGGAATGTGTAGAGCGCCAATATCTAATTACTAAGTCAGAGGCACTGATGAGGTTGAAAAAAAAACTACTGAATATACGTACCCTCCATGATTCACCTGGGAAAGACTGGGGGTAGTGGCTAGTTGCAAGCAATGTGCAATAGGTATGTCTTTAGTGGGTTTTGAAAGCATACAGCAGGTTACAAGGTACTGAGGAAAACTGAGGAATACTGTTCTATAACCTAGGTTCAGAAGCAGGAAATGATATTGCAATATGGTTCGGTTGTTTGTTTATTCTTATTTTCCGCAAA
This sequence comes from Mesocentrotus franciscanus, assembly GCA_037976565.1. Taxonomy (NCBI): domain Eukaryota; kingdom Metazoa; phylum Echinodermata; class Echinoidea; order Camarodonta; family Strongylocentrotidae; genus Mesocentrotus; species Mesocentrotus franciscanus. The sequence goes on from CP137671.1 coordinate 3,841,443, forward strand.
AAAGAAAGGAATGTCGATATACATACTTGTTCATTGCAATACTGTATATATATTTTAAAAAATTAATGGTTATAATGGCAATGATAATAACAGGAAGACGAAGAAGGAAGACGAAGAAGAAGAAGAAGAAGAAGAAGAAGAAGAAGAATGGATAACTGCACAATAACAATAAAGAAAGGCTGGATTGCGCTTCTCATAGTCGTTCATAAAAAGGCTCTGTTCATCCAGTTTATCTTATGCACCTTTGAAATACAACATGATATATTATATTTTATACAACACCTAAGTAAATCCTTGTCGTTTGATTGGAGGATTGTTGGTCACGTGATATTCAATAAATAATACTATTGCACGACCGTGCATTTTTGGTTATATTCGCCGTAGTACTATTCAACGAGCGTACATTTTCGGTAATATGCAGACTGCGTACAATGCACACACACACTCTCTGCCCTGCTGACGCCTCGTTGGATAGAACGTTAATCTTTCAACTCATGAAAATATTCTCACTATTGAACTCATAAGCATTCATTATTTGTATAATAATAGTCTTCATGTAACTCACCAATACAAGGAGAGCCTGAGAACCCCGGACAACAACTATACCTGTAGGCCATACGATAACTTGTTCTACAAGAAACCAGTACAAAGAATCGTGTCAATTATATACCCCTTAACATCCTTGATTCGTTTCAAGTTTGATTAAGATTTGTTTGTTTGTTTTGTTTCCATAGCAATAATCAAACGATAGAATATACATATCATTAACATATATAAATATAGCGAATGGGCCATTACAATGGAATTAACATAATTCCACCGTTCTTTATGGACATAATAAATAAACACACGTATATCCATAACTTACAATGGAACGAAAGTCAAATTAACATAGTAAAAACCATATTCAAATATGAACAGTTCCAGTTTAAGCTCAAGTTCATTTGTTAACAGTTTACAAATAATAGTGCATTACATTAAGAACATAAGACAAAATACATTTCTGGTAACAATGATGGTGTACGTAAATCATAGTAATTGAACATTAGTAACTTGACAATTATTATTCACATGTAGATAAGATAATTGATTTTTTTGGGGGTGGAATACAGTAAGACAGGGAAACAATAATCTCGCAAAAATAGCGATTCTGTGCTCTCATATATATATATATATATATATAATTATATAAGAGCAGAAATTTGTTACGACAAACTCCTACTAATAATTTTATAGTAGCGAAATCTGTAATATCGAGTTAGATCGCTACATTTGGAAACTCCTTCTAGTAGTAGCAAAATTCAAATAGCTAGTTACATCGCTACGGCTGCTCGCTCTCCTATATAAGAGCAAAATTCAAATAGCGAGTTAGATCGCTACGGCTGCTCGTTCTCCTATATAAGAGCAAAATTCAAATAGCGAGTTAGATCGCTACAGTTGGCAAACTCCTACTAGTAGTAGCACAATTGAAATATCTAGATACCTACTTGACCAAGTGATTTAAGAAATGAAACCTTAACAAGCTGAATAACGAGAGATAAATGACGGCTATGCAAATAATGTCGAAAAGAGGTTACTGCTACCACTATCATCACCACCACCGCTACAACCACTACCACTACTGACTTTTTTATTGTAAATTTTATATTTTTGAAGTATATCAGGACCAGCAATTTTCTTAAGAATTAACAACAAAGCTATAAGTAAATTTCAATAAACGATAACAGTAGGTATCTTGCCTGTATTTTGTACAAGGAGCCCAGCCTAACCAGCCGCAATTTGTTGTGTACCTCTGCGAGAAGGCTTCCGTGTAAGACACAGTAGTTTCATAGGAACTGCATCAAATAATTGAAAATGGGAAATAATCTTTTAACTGTAAGTTTGATGATCTTTTTGCGGTTAAAATAATGTATATTAATCTATCTATTTGTCATAATGTACTCATTATACCTTATCCTTCCCCAATGCATATATATTATAGTTATATCGACTGCTACGAGAGGACTAGCTGTTTTTATACGCTCAAGGGATTCAACTTTCCCGCGAGCCAGTATAGAAACAGCTAGTCCTCGAGTAATAAAGCAGTCGATATAACTTTTATATGCCGAATTAAAACAAAAATCTACCAAGAATTCTTACCTGAGCCTTTCATTGAGTAAAAATTGTTTAAACATCACAGAAAATCTGAAACACTGTCTGTTAATCTTCGCTGGAAAAATGACTGAAAGTTTCAATCATTTGGGAATCGCAGACAAAAAGCACTGTAAGGCGTCCGCGCTCGCACAAAAACAATTTTAACACGTAAACCTTTGGGGATCGCAGTACTCATGCCCCGCCTAACAGTCAATAGTCTTTTGAAAAGCGCCCTTAAGGCACTTTTCAAAAGACTATTGACTGGTAGGCGGGCATGGTTAAATCACGACTCCAATTTCGACCAATCAGATGGCTAGATTTCTAAAGTGAGGTATATAAATATTTATATATATATCCCTTCAGCTCCATTTTACTTTTATTATTATATGTTTACAACATGCTACCTGTGATTTGAGAACAATCTTCTGAAGAAATACGTATTCAGTCATTACCAGAAGTAAAACTAACTTTAATCTATAATACTCAAACAAAAGAATTTACTAACGCTACCATTACATCATAATCATATTATTATTCCTATGGATCCCCCCTTGTTGGTGAATTAGAAATGTCTGTTCTGTGTTTTAATGAAAAAAGAAAAGGATTGATATAATAAGTACACAATCAAATTTATTTTTAATACTTACGAGGCCCCAGACGAGCATTCATTTTGACCGTAAATGGGTGTGGCCAGTGATGCCATAGTAACCAACATCAGCACCGGTGGAAAAAGGCCCAAAGTAACCAAGGCCATTATCATCAACCTAGCACAATGGACTGAAAATGAAAGTAATTGACATGAACAATCATCAGCGAACTAAACACCTTCCCCAAGCATGGAAGCAGTAGCACTAAGTAATGAACGAACCTATTGTATGAGAGTCAAGAGTCCTCACCAATATACCACAGTGCTTTATAATGTGATTTGGATATTCAGAAGCTTATAAATAACTCTTTGACATTGTTTAAACTTGATATTATCAACATTTTCTTCAACCTTCATAATGAAAGGAAATTTAAAAAAATGTTCCCAACTTGTGCGCGGAGGATTTAGCATAGAAGGAAAGACAAGTGAATTGTTTATATATGTCACGTATTATTTGTACATTGATATTTTCTAGTATCTCATGTTAAACGTTTTTTTTTAAATGTAGTTTGTATGTTGCAGCAGGGCGTCATTGTAAAGCAGTTTTTTAACTAAGTGACCTACCCTGTGTTTTAAAGAAGACTCAGATAAATGAATAAATAATGAATGTTCTCACGATAAACAACGGTCTATATTCAGGTTTTCCCGTCCATTTTAACCTTTTTGTTAATCAATTTCATACCTTTTTTTATTCAATTTCGTCCCAAATCTGCTTAATCTTACACATCTTTAAGTCAATTTTGTATTTGGTCATTCATTTTATTTTTACTTTGTCCAATCAATCAATTTCATCATTTTGCATCCAATTTCGTCAAATCAAGTTTGTTATTCTCGGCTGAGATGATCACATTAATGTCTTTTTCATTCTATTTCCAATTTTTCTTAATGTTTTTCATGTTAGTCATAGTGTTATCTAGCTTTATGTCCCAAGAGCAATCTTAGCAATAATTGTTGCTGAATTTTAGCAACATTAAGTCGCCATTGCTGCTCTTTAAGACAACCAAGGGCGTCAATCCGGGGGAGACAGGGCCAGGGGGGACACGTCACTCCCCCCACGATTTTCCTAGGGGGAACATCATATCAGATGATCAATTTTTTTAATTTGCTCCTTACTCCCCTGCTCATTCACTGGCTAGCTGGTTCGCCGCTAAATATTTTCTCACGAATTGGACAACAACAACAAATTAGTGCTCCTTACCCCCGCTTAATTACCGAATTGCCCCCTTTGCCGCCGGATGGATCCACCCCTGTGTAATTGTGCCCCCATGCTCAAGCTCGAATTGACGCCCTTGAAGACAACCATGACATGGAGTAGCAATTTACACTTTCAGGACTCATGATAATTTGTTTTATACAGTTGATTTCACTCGGTTGACTCCACTGTTCGCAGAATTTAGCAGAGAGAGAGAGCAGTCAACTTTCTCATGATGAACGACGTTGTATTGTTATTCTTATTTGTTTATCGTCTCTACAATTCTTTTTAAATATACAAAAAAAATATATTTTAGGCTTCCGGCGAGAAATTTCATTTGGTGTAAAGAAATATTTGTTTTTGCTTGCACCCAGTAGATCCCGTTGGTTCCACACAAAAAATGACTTTCTTTCAATAACAAGATCGAGCGCGCGATCTTATTCTACTGGATGCAAGCCAAACAAAATTCTTTGCAACAATAAACAACATTGTGATAGTATTTTACGTAGCGTCACGCGGCAATCTCATGGCAGATAAATTCATTAGTACCAGGTTGAATAATTTGAAAGAAAACTGAATTTGAATCCCCGGACCATGCTCTCTCTCTCTCTCTCCCTCGCAACACGATCGGGGAAAATGCATGTTTATTTATTTTATTCCAGACAATAGGTCTTAAAAGAAGTGTAAAAGAAAATGGAAAATGGCTTATAGTATTATGCAGTCCGTGGGCCCCTAGACTTAGTGAAATGTATTTCTTGATAATTCTTTTTTCGATAAGGCCACAACAAATATGTAAGATCATGCTCAAGCTCGAACTTTTCCCTTTTAAGAGTGATTTAAAGAAAAAATGTGTGTCCACTCTCTTCTCGGTTAAACCGTTCTATATCGAGTAATTTTACGTTTTTCTTTCATGTCACTGTCAATTACCGTAGTTCACAATATTTGCCTTGAGGGCAAATTTCAAATGCTAAAATCAACACCTCTCTGGTGAATAAGAAGAGCGTTTGTATACAGGCCTTAATACACAGTCTTTTATGAGCTTATTGTTAGCTCAATCAAAGCCTACTGTACATAATTCGTAATATCCTAAAATTATATTTTCGTTTTCTCGATTTTCTACCGATACCACAATCAAATTTTCAGAGAAGGAAAGGTTTACAGCTCTTTGTTTATGATTACAATAACATGAGAAGACAAATTATGTTTTTACTTAAAATGTCGATGTTAATTAATCCCTATTCCGTTGAAATTGGTATAAAAGTGTTGATAATGAAATTTTCGTTTTATATGACACTAAACTCATGGTGGTCCAAGTTCACCTTGAAATATTGTTAACAAAATACTATTTTTCGTCAAAAGTGTCGCTTTTTGTTACGCCCCCTCCGATTTAGGGATGACCGCTACAAATGTAGAGGTGTCGTAGTCGAGTGGATACGTCACCGGACTGTCTTTCACAAGGTCCGCGGTTCGAGTCCCGCCGCGGCACTAATGTCCTTTGGCAAGACATTGATCTACATTTGCCACTCTCCACCCAGGTGTTTAATGGGTACCCGGGAGGATGCGAAAGCCAATGTAGTATGCTTAGCAACTTGAGCCTGGTAGCTCTTGCTGGAATGCTCCACAGGGAGTGGAGAAAGGGCATACATTGTGTGCGGGCAAGCCAGAATCAGATTACCGGGGTAATAACATATCTGTAAAGCGCTTAGAAACTCGGACATTGCCGATGTATAGCAGAAATATTATTATTACAACAACAAAAATCACCTCTGAAATAATGTGTATTATGACAAAATCTATCAAACACGGTGTGCTTAATCTCTAAAGTGTGGATTCTTTCCCGAATGCCCTTATCAAACCCCTTCTAAAAAACCGTCTCTTGACAGACAGGATTTGAAAATCTGCAGACCAATTGCAAATCTGAAATACTTAGGCAAGGTAATAGAAAGAGTTGTGTCTGGTCGATTACAGTCTTACTTGAAGAATGAGAATTTGCAAAATCCTTTCCAGTCAGCATACAGGGAGATGCATAGCGTGGAAAGTGCATTGTTAAGGGTAAACAATGATGTATTAATTGGTATGGATAATGGAAATGTCTCTGGTTTAGTACTGCTTGATCTCAGCAGTGCTTTTGATACTGTTGATCATTGCATTTTGATTAATAGATTAAAGGAAATAGGTCTCAGTGGTGTGGTTTTGAAGTGGTTTATGTCGTATCTTTCTAGTAGATCACAAGAAGTTTGTATCCGTGATGCTACCTCTGCTTCAGTTAGTTTAGATTTTCTGTCCCCCAAGGATCTGTTCTCGGTCCGCAATTGTTTAATGTTTATACTCTGCCCATAAAAAAAAAAAAGAAAATTGTATAGCTGATGTAAGGAACTGGATGATTGAGAGTCGCTTAAAACTAAACGATGCGAAAACAGAATTCATTTTGCTTGGCAACAGTAGACAGCTCAGTACAATTAAGGTATCTCATGTTCAAGTTGGTTCTGCCCCTGTATCTCCTGTTCATCAAGCTAGGAATCTTGGTGTAATATTTGATTCTGCCATGTCACTTGAAACCCACGTTTCAAATTGTGTTAAACTGGCTAATTGTAATCTGCGTAATATCCGGGCAATTAGGCAATATCTCTCACCTCAATCTACCCAACAGTTAATACATGCTTTTGTTACTTCACACCTGACAATTGCAATTCATTACTTTTTCGACTACCCCCAACCAAATTAACCGATTGCAAAATGCAGAATGCTGCTGCTCGCCTTGTAACAAACTTTAGAAGATCATCACATATCACTCCTATCTTGAAATCTCTTCACTGGCTCCCTGTTCAACAGCGTGTGATCTATAAAATTCTTCTCTTAACCTATCGTGCACTAAATGATCTAGCTCCAGAATATATTTAATCCCTTCTATCACCCCACTCCGCAGGTCGTTCTGCATTACATTCATCACATAATAATGTTAGGCTTAAAGAAATACGTACCAAAAGAAATTTGGGGATCGAGCATTTGCATCAGCCGCTCCTTCTTTGTGGAATAAGTTACCTTTCTCTATTCAGACGGCCAACACTCTTTCTACTTTTAAAATTGGGCTTAAAACTCACCTGATGCTTAATGCATATTGTTAAATTTCAATGTTTTCTTTATACAATGCATGCCAAACAAATAATCACCCTGTGCCACATTGTATATACCATGTCGATGCCATGATGAATTTACATTTAGGTTAATATTTAATATTTCTTTAATCTTAAGTATGTTCAATTCCTAATATAAATTTTAATTTTTTGTATGCGCGTTGAGCATCTCTAAAGATGGATATGTTGCGCGTTATAAATATTGTTATTATTATTATTATTATTATTGTGTGGTAGTGGCAGGCAAAACCCTTTTTTCTGACTTTGGCGCTCCGCTTATTAAGAATCCGCATTCAAATAAAGATGAACATCATTTCTCTGTTGAAGCCGTCTGTGAACCGAACTAATAGTTCTTAAAGAGCATAGATTCAATGTAGTGTACATGCAGTGAAATATTTTGTTTTATCTTTATAGTTTATCACGTACAAACTTCAACAAAGTATGCTCATTGTGTAGTCTTCCCTTGTTCCAAATATATCTCCATCAGTCCTTGGCCTTCTTGCATAAAGAGTTGCTTTAAAATACGACTAAAAATTATAATGTGTGTAATTGGGTTTCAATCAGATATGATATGATAATTTGCGTCTGGGGACCGAACTTTGACGTCACCATCCGAAAGACGTGACTCAATTTTGAACCGGGGTCGCCTGAGCCAATTTGTAGGCGAAGACAGAGAGGCTGACCAAGTGAATGCGCCGCAAGGCCAACTCACATCACATCAAATAGCAATTTGATATTTCCTGCCAATATTGATTGCGTATTTTAGGTTACTTTTTTAAATTGTGTTTAAACTCAACTTTCTATGCTAGGGCCAGTGGTTAAAAATAAATTTCGCAAAAGCCCCGACACCAGGATACATTTTGTTATAATACAACCAATTGCAAAACATATTCATCGCCCGAAACAAATAGCGGTTCATATGTAGTTCATTTCACATTTCAAAATCATTACATAATAAATCAAAAACGATAAAAACGCATCATTTTAAAGATTTAAAAAACATACAATACATGACATACAGTTATAGAAGAAAACTGATAAACGAACGAGATTTCCTTTTTTAATGTCACATTCATCTCTGGACGCGAAGGGCTCATTTCTACTTTAACTATGGTTTCCCAAATGTCTCAAAACAAAGTAGAGTTGTTTCATTTTGTGTTATACATCCTTTCCCAAAAGATGTCACCTTAAAGATACTATGTCCCTTTTGCAGCCAACATCAAATTCTGTAGAACTTTGCAGGAATTATGAATATGTCATGTATGTCCTATCTGTGAAATTTAAACGTTAGCAGTGTCCTAATATTCAAATTATGCAAGGAAACCCGTTTACTTGCTAGACTTCACTGTCAGACACTATTGAGTGACTGACTGGATTTTTCTTCTTTGGTAATAACATACATAAAATGAGCTGTAAAGGGTACATGAGCATTTGTCTACATCAATAACCCACTTCTTGTAATGGCCAAAATTAAACTGATTGAATCTTTGCGCAGCACAAAACGTATGACCATTCGGTACAATGGTCTGAAAAATCAGACTATTACTTACTGGCTCTATAGCTCCTAAGTCGATTCGACAACTAATAGTCATTATTTTTCCACTTAAAGACATTTTCAAGCCCCCCTTTTTTAAAGGAAGTTCTAAATTAGTATTATCTTTCAAATGCCGTTGGAATTTAACCTTTTCATTTTTTTGGCCTGCAAATGGGATATAGTACCTTTAAGGTCCTTCGTATTTTATTAAAATAATCTTTTTTTTAATTCAAATAAAATTAGTCGAATAATTATTCTTGTATTCTTGTACCTTAACGCGGCATATGCACCGTCGACTGCATAAACTCCTCATAAGATATACAGCTTCAACCAGCTTATTCTTCTAGTTTAAAAAAATATATTTTGCGAGATGGGCGAGTATCCTCGCAGCCAGGCTCTCGCGAAAAGCAAATAATGGACGTCTTCTAAATAATGTCAAACACAAACGAGACCCTCAAAAGCCAATGATACAGTCTATGAAGATCCAAGAACGAATTGCAAAACATATTGATCCCCGAAAGAAAAAAATTATAATGAGTGTTACAGTACCTTAAACTCTTACTCGACTTCAGGCTTAGAACTTCTGTCCGATCTAGAGGTGTGCGATGCTCTTGAAGATCTAAATCGGTAGTCTCAACTTTAGTTTTAGCGACTCATTCTTATATCTTGCTACTTTGACACAAATCGTTGTAACAGCTTGTGCGCATGATCTATGCCTGAAGCCCGGGGCTTACTTCGTACCACTTTCGCGTCTTCGGGTTACACGAACTTCTGTGAATTATTAAGCGGTACTTCCCGAAGGGGCGTGGTTAACGTTTGTGAGAAAGCCCTGCCAGTTATAACCAAAGCGTCGGGTGCAGTTTACCCTAACATTTTCTTTTTTAAAACGTACAGGAAATCTATCAAAAGAAGCGTCTCGACCCAATACTTTTTAATACAAGATAAGATAACCAAAGAGTTCGAATACAGGCCAGCAATTGACACTTCGCCATTGTCTGAATTTATCGGCATGTTTTCACAAAATAATGTTCACGTGTACATATTATATCTAAAGGACCATCTTTAAAAATCTTGTGATTATTTACATTCAGTTTACACGACCGTCCGTGAATATAGGGGCAAGTTTTATAGGCATTGTTCAACAATGCCAAATCTGAGATGTATGGCCCTAAATGTTACCAGCGTCTGTGATATGGTGTCATTTTAAAACCCTTAAAAAATTGCGCTTCAAAATGATCACGAAGTGCTTCAAAAAGTTTTAAAATCTTTGAGTGACCGGTTTTACCATACTTATTTTTCCTAATAGACTGTAGTGTTATAAAATCCGTTGGGAAAACGGTTTTTGAAATTTCGAATTCCAATCATAAACATCTTGATAATCAGACGGGCGATCGGCTGGTAAACGTCATGGGATTCCTGACTGACCTAAAGGTTTATAATTATAATTGCAGCATGAGCTAAATCCAGGACTTTGTTTAGAATCTGAGACAAAGATACCCAATCCCTTTTAGAAAATATCGTGTAACCCGAAAAAGTGAAGTACCCGACCTTTCGTGAATATGGAGGTATGTTTTCACGAAAGGTCATGTAAACCGACAACCCGACTAGACGCGAACACTCGATGGAACGAAGTTAGCCAAACCCCGATCCAACGTATACCCAACAGCCGTATCTGCATGTAAGTATAGCTCAGTTAAATGGTACTTAGTTTGTTTATTCATTCTGTTTTTTTTACCACGACGAAATAGCCAGGGAAAGTTTCTGCGAATAGCGATTGCCGTAAAAACAAATTTTTTGCAGTGATTTCTTTTGAAATTGCAAGTGATTTTGGTTTAGCATAATTGCATTTTCGAGACACGCTCAGACATTAATGGATTAGAGAGGACAAACAATTTTTCAACGCAACTGGAGGGGGTGGCGTGGAATAGTGGTTCATTCACTTGACTCTCAATTCTAGAGTCGAGGGTTCGAATCCTATCCCGGGACTCACATCCTTTGGCAAGACATTAATGCACGTTTGCCACTCTCTACCCAGGTCTAATTGGGTACCCGGAAATTACTTGGAAGCATGTGATTAATGCTGCAAAGGGTACCCTGGGTAATCAATATTATTAATATTGTTATTAACAAGCGATTATCGTTTGGTGTATCTTTTCAATACACTTCAATCCACTTACAGCAGATTGAAATAACTAATAAATATATTCAAAGTCCTTATTGACGTTTATCATGTTTTACTTAAAAATAATAAATAACAGGCTATACGTTTCGATTGCTTATCAGGGCAGCGAGGCTGTTGTCGGATTTATTTTCTAAAATATATTCAAAACGTGATGCGCTAAATAGGATGTGGCTGCAGCCCGACGGCTTGCAATATCGGTCTCATGGGCCTTCTGAAGAGTTATCAGAGGGTTAACGATACTAATAGCCCATAAGACAAGCAATGTTGATCGCATCTGCCTTCTGAAGAATTATCAGAAGGTTCACATGCCCATGAGATCAGCAATGTTGGTCTCACTTGCCGTTTGAAGTGTAATCACAGGGTTGCGAGACCGATAGGTTGTTACTTTGTTAATTGTCAATTTCTATGATCTCTTTTGTCGCGATTCAGGTCACAATATTGGGGTCCATCGGTGCGTGCCGTCCTCTAAAGAGAAAGGCATGCTATGATTAGGTCTACCGACAGTGAGACAGAACTTAAAACGACCTGCCGTCCGCGAAGGATGTGGGAATTATCGAAATATGAGCAGTATTCATGTAAATAAAAGAAACGTATGCTGTTTATGTTCTTATTTGCAATAGAAAACTTGAATTCAATGATTTTCTATTTTGGGACATACCCGACTCTCGTACAGCACGACTATAGTACACGTGGTGGGAGAGCTATAATTCATTAGGTGATCTGCCGCGAAGCGTGGCAGAGCACCTAATGATTTCGTCAGAATCTTTCTTCTTTTTCTTTCTTTTTAGGTGGTCTGTCATCGACAGATCACCTATTGATTTCGTCAGAATCTTCTTTCTTTATACTTTATTTAGGTGGTCTGTCAACGACAGAGCACCTATTGATTACGTCAGAATTTTCTTTCTTTCTTTATTTATTTATTTATTAGGTGGTCTGTCATCGACAGACCACCTTTCGATTTCGTAAGAATTTTCTTTCTTTATTGATTTATTTATCTATTTATTAGGTGGTCTGTCATCGGCAGACCACCTATTGATTTCGTCGGAACTTTCTTTCTTTATTAATATTCTTTAATTTTATTTATTTCACCCCCTTTTTTATGCCTCCGCTACAACGTAGCCGGAGGCATTATGTTTTCGGGTTGTCCGTCCGTCCGTACGTACGTACGTACGTCCCGTTCTCGTGATCGCGTTATCTCAAGAACCAATTGATGGATTACCGCCAAACTCGGGTCATGTATGTATCTTGCAGAGCTAATGAAGTGATTAGATTTTGGGGTCACGAGGTCCAAGGTCAAAGGTCACAGGGCCCATTATGTATGCAAAAATAGCTCGTGATCGCGTTATCTCAAGAACCAATTGATGGATTACCGCCAAACTCAGGTCATGTATGTATCTTGCAGAGCTAATGAAGTGATTAGATTTTGGGGTCACGAGGTCCAAGGTCAAAGGTCACAGGGCCCATTATGTATGCAAAAATAGCTCGTGATCGCGTTATCTCAAGAACCGATTGATGGATTACCGCCAAACTTGGGTCATGTATGTATCTTGCAGAGCTAATGAACTGATTAGATTTTGGGGTCACGAGGTCAAAGGTCAAAGGTCACAGGGCTCATTATGTATGCAAAAATAGCTTGTGATCACGTTATCTCAAGAACCGATTGATGGATTACCGCCAAACTTGGGTCATGTATGTATCTTGCAGAGTCAATGAACTGATTAGATTTGGGGTCACGAGGTCAAAGGTCTAAGGTCACAGGGCTCATTATGTATGCAAAATAGCTTGTGATCACGTTATCTCAAGAACCGATTGATGGATTACCGCAAAACTTGGGTCATGTATGTATCTTGCAGAGTCAATGAACTGATTAGATTTGGGGGTCACGAGGTCAAAGGTCACAGGGCTCATTATGTATCTCAAAATAGCTTGTGATCGCGTTATCATTAGAACCAACAGATGGATTACAATCAAACTTGAATTTTAAAAATTGCTTCCATTGTGGTTTGTAAAATTGCTCTATGGCGGAGGCATCATTTTCGACTGCGCGCAGTTGAAGTTCCATCTAGTTTTTTTTATAGTGCAGCGGAAAACTCAAGATCGGTACAGTCAATGTCTTTCAATTTTACCACAGTCAAATATCATTGTCATACGACGTCGTAAACAACCTTTTCAAGTTCATCAAATTATCGTGACGTCATCCAGGCGCCATTTTGTGAAATTTTCTGAAAATCAACTCATGATCATATCTTCATAACGGAAAGTCATTTCTCATTCATATTTATCACGATCAAGGTCAATATCCGTCCGGTCAATTTCAGGTCAATAAACGCGCGCGTATGCGTACGTCCAAGCGTCAGTGCGCCTGCAAATTTGTTAACCAGTTCCTTCCGATATTATTCAGCCCGATAGCCGCCTCACAAACGAGAATAAAAATCAAATACTCGACCAGTTCGCTGCCGTGCGTGCGTTCAGCGGGCCGTACAATGCGTGTGCGTTCAAGCCTGGCCAGTGGCTTCGACGAGCAGGAACATAGCGCATGCGCAGATCTGGCCCACCTATACAGCTAAGTTACGTAAGAGAAACAATGGACGTGGCCGAGGGTAAAGGTCGTTGTCATGGTTATAAACTCCAACAATAGAAGAGCGGAAATAAGGTAATGGGATGCTGACATACAGCATTGATGATCCATGTATACTACATGTATATCGGGTTCAAATAACCCTTTTTTGGGGGTCTTGTTGTTTTGCAGTTTTCGTTACTGTTTTCAAAGAATGTTAACGGGATCACGTTTCGGCGTACTCCTAATAACATAGAACCAGATTTTACCCTATTTGGAATAATCATTCAAAGTATTAATGTCCGTGCGCGAGCCTCTTGTAATAAATAGCATATATGGGCAAAGACATGTCTATAAAAAATCCATTATAGCTCTTCGGGATGCTCGAAAACCCCCAATTATTTTCATATATGGATAGAGTATGAGTCGGAGATATGATTTCGTGTCTCATTTGGCCATTAAATTTATTGTGAAGTCATCATAGTGGCCTTGGAACTCAAAATACGAATTTGCATATTATGACGTCAGCATATTTATGAAAAATTGAGTGTATCTCTGTAAATATTGATCGTTCTTCTCCCAAGTTTCGATATGTTGTAGCTGAGACAATATTGTTCATATTAATAATGGCATCATGGCCCATTTTTTCGATAAAAAGAGGCATGTCAATTTTCCAAATTTTGCGTGTATTCTCTACATTACAGTCTTGTTCGAGCAATATCTCTATTACTTTCACTCGATTTTTTCCCACCTTCGGATATGTTGTAGCTGAGAAAATTCTCTATACATAAGGTGACCCTTATTTCATAATCAGATGTTGGGATCATGGCGATATTTTAACCACCAGATGTGATTTGAGAATCCCATTTTCCGTTTACGTGTAATGTCTATGTGAGTATTTGAGTAGAGTGGTTATAGCACTTGCCTCTCATTCCGGCGACCCACGTTCGAATCCCGGTGGGTAATTTGTTCTTTTCTTCTTTTTTTTCTTCTTTCTTTTTTGCTTTGGTTTGATATTTGATTTTATCATCTTCTTCGACTATTATAACATGTTATCATATAAAATCACAAACAATGAAATATAATGCCTAATTTTGCGTGTTATATCTATATGGGAGAAGAATGTGAATAGTTTGCGTACAACCCTATGGGAAATCGGATTCCTTGTCCTTGATTAAACCTATAGGGTTGATTTCCCAAGTCTGCTAAAATATAAAGAAAATGTCTATCATGCTAGTCTCATTCCCAGACGTTTATTACTTTTATTTACTTTTTCCAGTTATTCAGCCCAGGTATATGATTTTTACGTCTCTTACACGGACATATAATTGTTTACATGTCTATAACTTCTCTCTTTCTCTAAAGGGTATATATTCAATTCTATTTATGCTGGAAATATTGAATGCATCGTTCTCCATTGCATTTCTCTCTCTCTTGCTCTTTTTCCCTTCCCTCTCTTGGTCTGCCCCTCTCCTTCTCTTGCTCTGTCTCTGCACCTCTCTCTCTCTCTACTCTTTCACCCTCTCCCTCTCGCCGTCTCCCTCTCCCTCTCTTGCTCTGCCTCCCTCTCCTTCTCTTGCTCTGCCTACCCCCACTCCGTGAACGGAGGGATACCATGCGTGTTCCCAAACTCTCCGGCTCGTAACAAAAAAAAAGGTCGACCCGTATTGACTTTACACACCGGACTTTTGCTGAAAGGGGGCTGATAAAGGCTCGTATAACAAAAGAAAAAGGTCGACCCGTATTGACTTTACACACCGGACTTTTGCTGAAAAGGGGGTCGCTTGGAACACGCATATGCGTACCCTAAATAACACTGAGTGGGGGGCGGGCTCTGTCTCTGTATCTCTCTCTCTCTACTCTTACCCCCTCTCACTCTCTCTGTCTCCCTCTTGAATGTCTTCGGATGTTCCTTAACTTTCTCTAGCTCTTCCCTTTGCCCCTTGTATTCTTATTTCATCCCTACCATGTTTCCTTACTGTCCTGTCCCCTTTCAGAATCAAGTGCATCCATTCTGATTCCTCTTTATCCCTCTGTCCAGCTCATTTATTTTGTAAATGTCTATTGTTTCCTCTATTCTTTTTTATGAATTTTGTTACGTGGATATCTCATGAATGGCATGGTGAGGGACCATGAAACTTTCATGGCATGTGGCATATGCATGATTATTGATCCTAACGAAGATATTTTTGTGATTACTGATGCGTGACGTCATCTAGGCGCCATTTTGTTAATTTCTAATATTGGCCATATTTCGTTCATACATTGTCATTTCTGAATGATATTTAATATGCATAAACTTCACGTCATAGGTAGTATTTTGGTCACAACCATGTCCGTGCGCGCGTCACGGTGGACGCGTACGCGTGCGCCAAAATTCAAAATTGGTAAAAATGCTTATTGGACCAATTTACAAAAAAAAACACGTTTCAGACCTTTTTGAACATTTCAAAAATTTGCGCGAGCGAATGCATGTGCGTTCCACCCGTACTGAATGTATTTATTCAATTGTTGTCACTTGTATTGTGTTGCTGTTACTATTTTTATCAAATTTGAAATCACTTTTAGCCTTTATTTACCTTAATTAGCTCAAATAATTTAATTTAACCTTAAAAATTTATGCAAGCGCTTTTGCAAAATTTTCCAAAAGTGGCAAAAAGTACCTATTTTTAATCCGCTATAACTCTTCAGAATGGATGGTTACCCCCAATTCTTTTGTTCATGTTCTGATAGGGTATTTATTGGAGATGCGATTTCATGTATCACGTTTGCGGTTAGAATGCTTTGACGTTAAACATAGTGCCATTTAAAGTAAAACAATTGAATTTGATTCGATTAGGTAATATTTGCCGTTGTTGTTTTGAATATATCTCATCCATTCCTACTCTGATGTCTCCCATATTTTATTATTTTGTAGCTGAGAATTCACCCTACAAATGTACTGGATTCAATTTTTGATCAGAAGACAGGAACGTGGTAAAATTCCGATTTAAGATAAAGACTGCAAAATCTGCCATTATTGTTTTTACTTGTACGAGCTATCTTCCATTGAGTTTGCGTTATATTTCTGTCATGGCTAGTCTTTACGTTTCAGACCTTCTTCTTGTACGTGTTATACGAATAGAGAAGGGAATTTTTTTATGAAGTCCGAATTTCTCATTGACTTCGTGTTATTAGGTGATCGGCCGTGTAGTGTAGCAAATCTCTTAATGAGTGTAGCGTTTCATCATTCTCTGTCTCTATCTCTCTCGATCTGTCGATCTCACTACCATTCAACTTTTTTCCTCTTCTCTATGCTTTCGCCGACATATAAACATATGAGCACAATTCCTTTGGTTCAGATTAACGCTCCATCTACTTATTAGCCTTATCACCGACCCACCCAAGCCGCCATCAAACCATGATACATGTACTTGGCTGGGTCGTGTAAATCTAAATATGCAGTCTAGCCTTTTGGTTTCATGGTCAGATTCGGTGAATGCCTCTTGGTTCTTACTAATCTCCATCGATACTAATTTATCTTTCTTACAATTCTCATCTGCAAATTTTCTCCTCACGATTCTCGACCGTCAACATCGCTTTTCTTGCTGCTCTGTACGATCCGACATATTCGTATAATAAATAATCAGAACTTTAACTTTATGAACGACGTGTTATTTTATAGTTTGTTCGCCTACTCCTGTCATTTATTAAATGGTAACAGGGTTATACCAAACAATAGTCAGCACGATCATTTATACTGTTTCTACATCACTAAATGAGCTTGTACATAGGCGTGTTATATTAGTGGAGGGTGGGATATTTTTTAAAGACCAAATATCCCATTGAGTTTCTACATGTGTTATGTCTCGATGAAAGCGGCAGATCACCAAATCCGTCTCAGTGAAGAATTCAATGTCACCCCTGTTATTCATTTAGGGATTGGAAGTATATTTGAATAGAGTAAGAAATAATGGCAATATAGTGGGTTTTGAAGTGGGGGGGGGGGAATAAAATACACAGCTTATGCTGATGACAATACATGTTTTTGCAAAAGTTTTTTACAAAATTTATTTTCAGAGTTTGAGGAATTTTTATAAAAAATGTCTGGTCTCTGTATAAATAAATCTAAAACTGAAGGCATGTGGATTGGTAAAAATCGGCATCAAGGTGAAAAAGAAAGTGTTTATACATGGCCAGAGAAGGGAATAAAAGTTTTGGGCATATATTTCTCATATGATTCTGAAGAAGCAAGGAAAATAAACTTTGAAACTCGAATTAAACAAATGAGAAATATACTTCCCAAATAGAAAAACAGAGGACTAACACTGATAGGCAAAACACAAATCTGAAAAACCTTTATAATGTCCAAAGTAATTTATCTCTTGTCCAACATTTCATTGCCCACTGAACTTTTCAAAGAAATTGAAAAGCTCATGTTTTCATTTATGTGGAGTGGCCCGGACAAAATCTCAAAAACAACTATGTATGCTGATTACTCAGAAGGGGGACTGAAATTCCCAAATATTCAATGTATGATAATTACTCAGCTGGTAGAATGGGTTCAACGATATTTTTACAAACCAGATCACAGCCGGACTATTCCCTTTGAGAAGGTCTTAAGGTTATATGGTGGTAAATCTATTTTTGTCGGTAATTATGCAATTGAGAAACTACCAAAAATCGAGGATATCCCTCCATTTTATGTTGCTTTATTAAAAGCATGGTTAAAAACAGATATTCATTGTGAATTGGTCACTAACGATAGAAGTCAGGTCAGTATACTGATGCAGTGTGTTTGGAATAATAAGCTCCTTCTGGTTGATAAAAAAGTCAGTATACTGCAAGGATTTACATAAGGCAGGGCTTTGTAACATATACCAATTGTTTGATAACAATGGAGAAATTCTCCATTTTGATTTTTGGAATGAAAAAGGTGTTTCAAACAAATATTTTTTACAATACATGGCAATAGTGAACTCTGTGAAAAAAAAAATGGAAATGTGAATTTGATCCCTTGGTATTTCAAATGTTTTTGAATAGAGAAAGCGACGAGCACTCACAATTAGAGTTCTTGATAACTGAATTATATAAACTCAAGGCGAAAATAGTGTACAAGGGTTTTCTTTCTGAAGTAATAGCAAGACCAGTTTGTGAACAATTATTTTCTAGCACCTTTGATATTCGAGAGAACGACTGGTTACAAATCTATACACTACCTTTCAAGTGCACAATTGGAGTAAAAATGAGAGTTTTCCAATTCAAATTGTCACATAACATACTTTATACTAATAAGATTGTACATGATGAAATTAGTTGAGTCAGAGAATTTTACATTTTGTAATTCAACTTTAGAAACACCTGTTTATATATTTTATGACTGTGATGTTGCTTCTAAGCTTAGACAGGAATTTGTTGATAAGATTGGCAAGAAATTTAACGTTAAGTTTGAAGATGTCAGTAGGAAAAGAATGATGTTTGGATTCATCAAAGATCGGAAAGGGCCCAATATAATTTTATTCAATCTTTTGTTGCTGATGTTTAAAAGATATATTTATTTCCAAAAATGCAAAAACGCAAAATCATGTTTAACAGTAAAACGAAATACATAGAACCTAACATTGCAAAACAGAAGAAGATTAAAGGAATGCACTATAAGAAATGGTCTCCTGTGGAAGAATTGTTTTGAATTCTAATGATATACACTGTAGAAAAAGAAGTGTTACCCACTATTTTCGTATTGTTTCACGTTTTTCATCTGTTTTTACCTTTTGTAATTATTGTGTAGTGATTTTATTAGTATTGTTACCATAATGTATGTACGAATTACTTGATTAATAAAAGTTTTAAAAGAAGAAGAAAAAAATCAATGTCTATTTTAATTTATATTTGGTCCCTGTGCTTTCTCGTTTACTTGGGGCACTCAAAATCTTTTTCTTCAAGTGTTGTATAACTCTCATACATATCAAAATATCAATCAGTAAAGATTACGATCAGACATTAAAGGGATATGAAACCTAAAAAACTTTTAAATTTCATTAAAAAAATTTATTTTCATTTATTTTTCAGTTCTTAATACATAATAAAATCAGTATACATTAAAACATACATGATGAAATGTGAACTTATTTTAAACAGAAGTGGCCAGGGCTACAAGATAAGCGAAGCTTGGTGCCTGATGAGCCCTGAAAATTAAGTACATGTACAAACAAAATACATAAATTAGAGGATTCCTGGTGATGCAAAAAGTAAAGCAATGAGAAGAGAACAATGATATGTAGAGACTGAAGAAAGAAAGAGAGAGAGAGAGGGGGTGAAGAGAGAGAGAGAGAGAGAGAGGGGTGGTTGAAGTGAGAAGGAGTTACAGATGTTTGCACATA